>JABEYC010000519.1:0-11379 GCA_013266195.1 Fusarium zealandicum | reverse complement strand
CATATGGCGTGGGCGTGGGCAGAGATTTGAACAAGAACTTGAGTGGCTAACAATGCTTTGCAGTAAAGTTGACGAGATGAAAAGAAAGGGCAAACCGCGACGAATAGTCCAAGTAATACTCAACGACGATCGAGAAGGGGGGTTTTGACAAGAGCAGCGGCTCACAGGACGCAGACGGACGTTTCTGCCAAAAGTTGCGGAGCGAATGTGTCGCGAAGGGGGACCAGGACGAAATCGACAACCATGATGATGACGATGATGACTCTATTTTGCATTGATGACGAGGAGTTACAAACAGAAGCTGGGGGAGACGAGGGGACAAAGACGTGAGTGAGAAGAGAAAGATAAAGGCGGCGGTGGAAACTGTTACGTGCGACACGGCCATGACAGGCGTGGGACTATCTTCTATTACTATTATCTTCTGCTTTGACGGAACGAACTATTACTTCTTTCCGACCCGTCTTCTTTGCGGCGGCGGACCTTGTCTTTATTATGTTTCAAAGACTATTGCGAGATATAGTCCAAGAGCGGCGGCGGAGTCAAAAGATCATGACCAGGGCACTCATCAGAGGAAAGCCCTTTGTGGGGGATCGGGAGATGAACAAGATGAGGCTTTTGTGTGTGCGTGTATTTTGTCGGACGGGCACGTTGGCCTCACGCCCGAGACCCAGAGGAATATAGGCAAAGCTTGAAGTGTATGGGTATTCTAACTCCTTTCTGCTCTGTGCTTGTCCTAAACAAACTCCAAACCAAGAGCATCACGATAAACAACAGCAAACGCACAAACAAGACTTGTTCGTTCCCCTGCTAGGGGCCCTAACAAGGAAAATCGTGGTCTAGAAAACCCGCAGATGTATGGAGCGTGGCAGTGCCCTGCCTCGTGCTTGGGGGATAGGCGGGGGTGTGTGGGCCTCAGCACAAGGTCCCGCGGCGACGAGTTCAGAATGGGAGAGGGCTTCCGTGGTAGATGATGGCCAGGGCTGCTTCTACAACGATGCGCTGGGTGTCTTGAGTCTGGGGGCAGGAGGGAGAGCAAGATGGACTTGATACAACATCAAAGGTCAAGTTGATGAGAACGAGAGATTAGCAGCAGAGGGGACACGACAGCAGCAAGACGTTGCCGAGATCGAGGCAGTCGGTCAAGGCAAGGTTCGATATATCTCGAGGGCATCGAATAGAGAGACATAGAGGCAGACGACAACTCCCACCGGTACCCGCCGAATCTGAGGTGTTTTCCGCCCTCAGTTGCGCTGTAAAGGTCCGCCAATGCCCGCCTGTGTATTATGCAGCAACACCCAGCCGGCGGAGGCATATGTACATGTCCCTTTACTTGTCGGGGAGCCCCGTGGCCGGCGAATGAGCGGGAAGATATGTACGGCGATGCAGGTGCGGAAGCACGAGGCCAAGGGTGCCCGAGTCTCTGGTTGGAGGTCATGTTTCCGAGTTCTTTTCCTGTGAGTGTTGGCCCCAGGTAGGACGCTATCATCGTGTGGGATCTATCGGGGCTTTGGTCGAGGACAACAGGCGCGCAGAGGCAGGGACCGGAAGACAGACGCGCCTTCGAGTTAGCAGGCGCACACGAGGAACAGAAGAGATCGGGACGGGGATCGGGTCGGAGCCGGAGTCGGCGATCGTGGAGTCGGCGGCGATGGCGAGGCGAGATAGAGTTGTGTACATCGACAACTCATCCTCTCCGAGTCGTGTGTCTAGGGGCAGAGTTGTCGATTGTAGCACAGCAAGTCTTCTGAATCGACCGAGAGAAGAAGGGCCCAGCATAATAGGGCACCCCCAGCTGCGGCCCTCACCCCCCCAGCGCGGTCATGCCCCGTCCGGGAGGCCGAGGTGCGTGGGGAGCATCATGCAGCACCGAGTAGCGCACACTCTCCTTGTCTCTCTGAGGCGGAACAAGCTCAAGCAAGCATAGAGATGCGGCCCGACGCTATTATGAGTGAGGGTGAGGTGTGGGGAAACGGACCGCCGCCAGGGCTCAGGCTTTGACGATCTCAGGGCAAGCAAGCATTCTGTAGTCTGCAGGGTTTGGACATCCTTCGAGAAGAAGACTGCTAATAGGCGGCAAGAAGCTTGTCCAACCCCAGCAAGAGTCTATCAACAACCGAGAACTCTGGAGACGGAGACGTGAACGCGTCCGCGAAACAAGATTAACCAAAGCGAGTCTCACCGGCCGAGCTCAGAATTTGTCCGTCTTTCTTGTAACCTCAACTGTACGGGTCCCCTGCTCATCGGCCCCGACGCGCGCATCTAGTGCCCGTTCTATTCCTTGCTCATAAATCCCTTCCCGTACCGTAGCACCGAGAGTCTGTCGACAATGACAGGGAGCCTGCTTGGTGAAGAAGCTGTCTCAGAATGGCCCAGCTTCCTATTCGACGGGTTCCAGGGGGCCCCTCCCCTCGCCAGCAAGACAACTTCCCGTTTATCGAGATGGCATGGCCCAGATCCCGACAACATGGCTCTCTACCCGAGGGTACGGGCAAGCTACCGCACCAAGACAGCCATTCATCCATCCCAGAAAGCGGTCCCGAGAGCGGCTTGCCGTGGGAGCCCGCACCCCATTCCCCCGTCCGTGGCCCCATGGTACCCGTGGTGGCGGGCTGGAAGGCTCTGGGTTCTACCAAAGGATTCCCGAAGGCTTGGTACGTGGGCTCCTGTCGACAAAGAGGACCCATCGAACCCTCCCCAGCGGATGGAGACCCATGCAAGCCGCCCATCAGCGGTGCGAGCCGAAGCCGGAGAAACCAATCTAAAACGAGGGCCGACGGCAAGCTAGTGAGACGGCCGCCATCCTCGTCGAGTCTCTGCCCTGGTCTAGCGCCTGTTGATTACCCCACTAGCTGCCGGGCCATTGCGAGCCAGGCACGTGTCTGATGCTTAATGGGTATTGTCGTTCTCGACAGAGTCACGCCTCCGTGGTGGGCTGCTGGGCACCGCCTCTAGCTCCTCTTGCTCCTCTTGCTCCTCACTCGTGCCGTGCTCATCATGCGGGAAAGTCTGCGAGGGATGCGAACTGATGACGACGGTTGGAGATTAGACCATGTAGGGTTGCGTCGCCTGGACCCAGCTCAACAAGGACGAGGAAATTTTCTGTCAAATTCGATTGGTGTGTCTGTTTGTACAAGTCCACTTCCCTGCCCACATCAATCAAAAGAGAAAGATTCAGCAATGTCGGAGAAAAACAGAAGCAAAAAAGGAAGAACACCCCTGTATGAGAAATGAAGACCACCGCCCGCGATTTATGCAACAGCCCCCTCCGCTTGTCGAAGAGGATCCGGCTGGTTACTTGTTGAAACAGCGACCCGTGAAAAGCCAAAGAGGATTAGTCGAAAGGTAGAGAGGCAAGGAAAATGCGGCTGGCAAGAAAATGTTGAACTGTGCATGTATGTCGTTTCTTTTCGTCGTCACGGTTTCATCCGCATGCACTGCAAGATGGATCGTCTCCAACTGGGCTAGGGTGATTGACCCCCAAGATAGGCCAAACTAAAAAGGGCTGGGCAAGCGGAGTAGTTGGAATAACAAAGGTACGGTGTGCATCGTGAGTCGAGTTGCGGAGAGAAGAGCGTCTCCATGCCGCAACTGCCGATGGACCTCCCCACTCCGTACACCCATAGTTTGTGCCATCGATGATTCCTGGTGAAGGACCATAACTCACTCATGTGATAGCAAGGAGTTGTATCTACTGCATCGCCGCTGCAGCGTCGGCGAATGTTCCCACTAGTGGTCCCTCGTCGCTCTCAAGCGTCTTGATGCTGGCTGGGCCGCTCTTGTGCATCTCTATCGTCTCGTCTTCGGGCAGCCAGTCGACTTTGACTCCAGCCGCGGGGCTTTCGCTCTGGTTGCTGAGTTTCGATACAAGGTGTTGGTATCGAGCGAGCCGCGCACCTTGACCAGCATAGGCAAACGGCGTTGTCGTTCCACGAACTGCTGCATTCTCATGCGGAGCAATCTCGAAAATGTCCACCATGTTGCTATGAACACTCGGTCAGCATCATCCGACTTGGCCATCTCCAGCCCTCCGTCTTCCATCGTTGTCGACGTACTTTGATGTCTTGGCCACTACTCGCTGAAGGGCCTCGTTCTCTCGTTGGGTCTCGAGCGTATCGTTCTCGCCGCTCAGGGCCTGGTCTCCAAAGCTCCCGTATTGCATGCCACTGGCTTCATCGTAAAGCAGGCGGTTCTCCTCTTCCTGGGGCGTTGTTAGCGGTCGGCGTCCTATCGACTACAGCCAAGCAATAGCCACAGATTCTGCCGAAAAACACACCTCGTCGTAGGCATCGCCATCACGTCGTCCTAAGCATGATGCACAAGCTCCCATGATTGTGTGATGGCAGGTCGCAGGTTCGCATAGCAAGTCGCAAGCAGTCGGGGCTTCGTATCAGTCGAGTATCGCGGGGTGTCGTTGATTATGCCAGGATCGTGAATTGAATAACAACAGGTAAAGGAGCGTAGCAGGTTGCGACGTCGCACAAACCTTGTGACTTCGTGAGTGCTCTTGTCGTCTGTCGCGCCTGCTTCACGAGATTGCCTCGGTGGATCCTTCCACAGGCACCCGAGGCCGTATCGGGTAAACCCCGGACCGCTCGTCTCGTACCATTCTACTGGGACGCGACAACGCAAACGTCAACACCACAACTCTTTTAACCAAGGTAAGAGTTGTTGATTCGCAGTCTGTCGGCCTCAGAGACGTTGGTGACTCGCTCTGCGACGTTGAGTGTGCTGTCTTGGGCTCGGAATCACGCCTTGTGCCTCAGGTTCTCCTATATCGCTCCCTTGTCTGGTCCCCTTCCGTACTTCGATGCTCCCTTGTTTGCCCTTGATAAGGGAGCCTCATTATTGCCAAGCTGTTCACCCTGAAAATTGCGATAGTTCCTCTGCTGAACTTCCCCTTGAGTCGGCCTAAAACCATAGTCCAAGAAGCTAGTGCTTTTTGAGCCACCCTTCCATCTCTCTCCACTGCCTTTCTCGACTATCTGTCGTCCCCTTCTGGTGGTGTCGAATCGTTAGACTTGGGCCCTCCAAACCGCCTCTACAACATAGCGCTCTTTGCTTCTCCAAATCCAGACTATCTGTTCCTAACTCTAGTCCGCTTCAGTAAAGGAAACCCTCATCATCTCTCTCTAGTTCCTAATGTTTCTTAATTATGGTCTAGCCTTGCCTAAGACGAGTCTTGGGCTGCCCTCATTCCCTCCACCCTTGACATTATTCCGTATCGATAGCCTCCCCTTCAAGTGATACTCTCATCGCCCTAGTTTCGAGTTGAGCTCCTTCACAGAAAACGAAACGACTATAAGGATGCTGCTATCCTCTTCCATTCATCTTGTTCTCATCATCCTCATCTCTCCAACTCTAACAATCTCGTCTCCTCTTTCTTCTTCAAGCTCTTCACCGTCAGATCAGTTCATTATCGATTCACCGGAACACTTCCTTGACTGCTCTCAACTCTCCTTATCACAATGGTTCGCTTTACCTCTTTGTCCATCCTGGCCTTGTCGCCGTTGGTTCACGCTCGCCTCGACTGGCTGCACGCCCGAGGCACTGCTCAAGAGTGCCCTCCTTGTCCGGCAGAGGGCGAGCCTCAGGGCTACACCCATACCGTCACCATTACCGAGCCTGCCGAGCCTGGAAAGACTGTCACTGTCTCAGACCCAGAGGGTTCCTATCAGACTGTAACGGTCAAAGACCCCAGCGAGCTCTACAAGACTGTCACCGTTACCGAACACTACGAAACTCCTCAGACCAAGGTCGTGTACGTGAGCCAAGGCGAAACGATCTACCCGCCCAAGGAGACCGTCACCGTCACCCACCAGGGACAAACTGTGACCGTGACCAAGACTGAGAACGAGGAGTACACTGTCACCAAACAGGTCAACGTTTACCCTGGTGGCCCTGGGTACACGGACAGCAACGGTTACCAGCCTGGCCCCAAGACAATTACACTTACCCGCGGTCACCCCGTTCCCAGTGCTGGCTACCCTGGTGACGAGGGAGGGGTTGTCACCAAGATCGTTGACGACAACGGTGAGAAAGGGGACTACCCTGGAAGCGTCCACACAGTCACCGTGGTCAGGGACGGCGAGCTCAAGACCTTGACTATCACCAATGACAACTACAACAAGGTGGTCAAGACCATCACTCAGCAGAATGGTGAAGAAAAGACTGTGACCATGGCTGGCAACAACGAGAATAAGGATGTCAAAACTATAACCCTGGAGGATGGCGACAAGAACAAGGTCATCAAGACTATCACCGTCGAGGATTCGAACAAGCACATCGTCACCAAGACCATCCAGGATGGAGACATGTACCACACAGTGATCATCAAGCCTGAACCTACCATCACCACCATCACCGATGATAACGGCGGCTACATCACCACCGTTGTCGAGGTTCCTTGCACCTACACCATCACTGCTCCCGCCAAGTACGCGACTGCTGCGATGACGGGCAACGACGACAGCTACAAGACCATCACCAGAACGGCCACCTATGGAGGCGAGCCTGAGGTGGAGGTTATTGTCTATGACCCCGAGACTGGCAAGTCGAATTGTGAGAAGGACAACGGATCGCCTTGCCACCCCGGATATGAGAATGACAAGACTGGCTACGGCGAACACAATGGCTCTCACGACGGTGGAGACGACGAGACTCATTATGACAGCGACGAAAAGGCTCAATACGGCGAGAACAATAAGCCTCACTACCCCGGCGGTAACGGGACTCACCATGGTAACGACGGCAAGCCTCACTACCCCGGCGATGACAAGGGCCAGTATGGACAGCCCGGCTACACCAAGGTTGTAAGCAACGGTAACCAGACTTACACTATCGCGCCCGTTTACACCAAAGTCCGAACCTACGATAACGGCCACGTCTACACAGAGGCCCCCAGCGCCGATGACGATTCTTGCGACTCGGTCGCCATGTCTACCAGCATCGCCACTGTCTACAACACTCTCGTTGTGACGGTAGGTGCTGGCTCCAACGATGCCCCCTCAGCGACCACAACCCCAAGCACGGAGCAGCCCACCAGCGGCCGAAGTTTCCGGGCACCAAAGAAGCCCCGGTCTCCCCTCTCTATGCGGTGGTGATGATTAAAGGATGAGCGATGCAAAAGTATTTTCTTCGAGTCAAGAGGTATCTAGGATTGTTTATGCGAAGGGATTAATACGGGAAATGGCCCCGGTGGACTGCCATGTACAAGACTGTATTCAGTAATTAATGTAGTAATCATATTTCCTTGGGTATTCAATAACAAATGGTCTTTCAATATTGTGTCAGTGTCGAGACCTGGTCTCCATCTTCTAAGCAAGCAGTCAAGCGGACTCTGAAGTTACTTCACAGTCGTCAGTTTCGGATTCTATCGTAGGAACCTATGTTCTTACAAGACTAAAACTTGGAGCTACTGCTTTAATATCTAACAATGTTGTTTTTAAGTTTCCTACGTTCCTTGTGACTACATAGTTGTACTCTGCTGATATTGGTCTTACTCTTACTTGTCTCATGGGGGCAGGCCTTCAAGTGAGCTACCCTACGGTGCCGCCCGGATTTTCGTATCAAACTTTTATAACAACTCTAGGATATTAGGGATGTAGAGTCTAGCTATTTAGAAATGTATTTCTAGCTTTATTTTTATTCTATATATCTTAAGTTAATCCTTGATACCACCTTTCGTGCTTCTCTTGTCAAGTTGAACACTGCGCGTGCATGGAGGTTGCTTCCACAAACCTAAAGGTCATGGCAACACAAATAGTTTATATTCACCGTGGATTCCACCACCAAAATCCATCATCACCAACCTGCTTTTCGCCCTCACTTGTACTATCCCGTCGCACAACCACGCGTATTTCCAGGTAACAAGCTCTTGCTCCCTGCCTGGCATGATGATCAAAGCATTGATTCCAAATCAGGCAATCGAGGATGCGTCAATCACACGAGGCGCCCGTCTAGCCCCACGAAACGGACCCGAATTGCCGAGCTGACAAGTTGGATCCGTTCAGGTTCCGAAGTCCAAAGGCCTTTACGATTGGTTGTGGGGGCATCTTGAAAGCCTATCGCCTTCGGAGTAGGTCTGGACCCAACGAGCAGCTTGTGCCTTTGCGGCGCCGCCATGTCTTGCCTTTTTGGTCCTGGACGATCTTGTCTTGTCGCGGATCCAGTGACGACAGGGACGAAGGAAGGGTAGAGTTGGCCGAACGGAAGCATATGCAAGGCTCAACGACCATGCCTTGGCGTGTCTAGGCGAGTGTCTGATGCAATGATGCCCCCTTGGACTCTTCTTTGTGTTGGACTCATGGATATCTGCGGATGGCCTATTGCAAGTTCTAGTCTGTTGGTGTCTCGATGAAGCTTTCATGTTTCTCACAGACATCTCCGAGCAGAGCTTGAGGGCCAATGCGTATCCCTTCTGCTTGCCAAGAGTCTCGCTAGTTAGAATCGGCCCGCATAGTTGTCACCAGGGGCACTTAGATCCGATTTCCGAATCGGGAATGTTTGTCTCTCTTTTGTCTTGGCCAAGCCACTCGGCCAATATTCAGATCACGTTTTTGCGGTCCTGTTTGGGTGGCTTGCCTCTCCCCTTGCTCTTTGTTTGGGGTATTCTCAAAGACTCTCTGCGCGCCAAGCAAGCGCTGGTATCGCAACAAAAGGCAAGACGTATCTATTGGCAGCTGCATGCCCAGTGGCATGTGGCCCGGAACGTGAGGCCATTCAATAAGATCGATTCAGTTGCTCAATAGCTTGGTTGGAAGCTCAGACCTAAAGGACAAAGACTCCTCGTTGACATAACTGGCCATTGCCGGATCCGGACCATCTCTTGGACCTTGCGGCATACCGAAGCTGAAGAGATCTGACCCCGGATGAGCCTTGCACCTTGATATCTCTGCTTCTGGCCGGTAAGAAGCCTTGGGTCGTTGTTCGCGTGGTTTGACAGGGGCTGGACTCCCCGGCCATTGTCTATTCATGCTGGCAGTTCGTATGCTTCTAGTTCTGGACCTGCTGGCTCGCCTAGCCCGCCTCGCCCTATTGGGGCAAGTGAACCAGTCGGGATCGCTCATCGTCGTCAAAGGCGTCGCATTTGGCCGTGGTTCTCTTGGAGATCCTCTTTATAGCGGGAACCTCTCATTAATCTGGCTAAACGCCAAGAGCTTGGAGCTTGGAGCCAGCAAACCTTGTCTACTGGACCTTGACTCGACAAAAGTAGCTATGAGAGCATATGTGGCGCCCTTCAGCTACTTAGATATGCTGGTTCCCGTACCTCCCGATTCTCCCGTCACTCAACACCCTGCTAGGCTGTATCACAGCCTCTTCTATCACGATGAAGAGACCACACGCTCCAGTGTCTTCGCTCGCCATCGGCACCCGAATCATGAACTGCACGCGAGGCCATATAGTGGTATGCGCCGTCGTCTTCATGATCATGATGGCGACTGTGCTTTGGAAAGAACGAGAGTTTGTAGCTGTGAAACTGCCCTCCCTGGAGGCACATCTACCATCATTGCATGGCTCAGACAAGAGCCTCAATTCAACCAAAGAGCGCTTCTGGACATCGGACGACGACTATCTACGCGGGCTATCAGACTGGAAACGACCGGACGAGATCAAAAAGATTATGGGATTGGTGTTTTATGGGCGGCGACAGTCTATCTCTATATTGGACTGTTATCTCAAGGTATGGTGCCCTCGCGGATGACTTCATGTCTTCCTCGGCCGCGGGAAACAGCATGTTGACTTCTGCAGCGCAACCTCGTCAAGAATGGCGGTATGCTCGATGGAGTCATCTTTGTCGAACGGACCCAAGAAACCCCGGATCTTGAACTACTCGACAAGCTCTTGGACAGCGAAGACGCCTACGAGAAATGGCACATCAACATGGTAGACTCGGATAACTTTAGTAGTGGCTTTGGCAACTCGTATGATAAAGTTGAAGACGATGTGATGTACGTCAAGATCGATGACGATATCGTAAGTTGCCATGTATCCAGGATCTCTCACCTGGCGTTGCTAACGGTGCTGTAGGTATTCATGGAGGACAGTGTCATTCCGTCCATCATCAAGAAGAGAGTCGAGCACCCCGAGTATTACGCCGTATCTGCCAACGTCGTGAACCAACCTCTGCTGAGCTGGGTTCACTGGAACCTAGGGGCAGTGAAGCCATATCTGCCCGAAGTCAACCGCAAAGGAGCAATCGTTTCGTTCGACATCACCGACTGGAAAAAGTACGACTGGCACGCTTCTACGATGCCGGCATGGAAGGGTCCCAACCCATTCACGCTCGAGGAGTGGGAGGCGGACGACAAACAGCACCGATGGCTTCCCGTCAAGGGCAGCCCTGACCACATCCTCGACATGACACCCATCGAGCAGACAGAGTACCACCCCATGGGCCGCGGATGGACTGAGTGGAAGATTGGGGCGCAGGAGCACTACAGCTTCTTTGAGAACCTTGAGAACAACCGCCTGTCGCAGTACAAGTTCGACACGTGGGACTTTCAGTACGAGAGAATGGGCATCCAGTTCATCGCCATCATGGGCAAGGACATAAACATTGCCAAGCCCATTGAGGCGGATGACGAGAACCACTTTTCGTGTACCATGCCGCGGCAGCTCGGAAGACGTAAGATGCTGTTATTCTGAGATATTTCATGATTATGTTCTAACAGTGTATAGATGCCATCGCTGATGGACGAGGTATTGCTGCGCACTACAGCTTTGGCAGCCAGCGCGGCGGCATGGAGCGAACTGATATCCTGGACCGATACAGGGCCTTTGCGAGGGACAATATCTGCGCCGGTCCCATGCTATGGAACCCAACAGATGGTTGACCATACTATTACGACGAAAAAGATGTCTTTTTGTACAGAGCTGCACGACGACGGACTTTTGCCTCGCGTGACTGGCTATATACCTCGACTTTAGCTTAGATTTCTATTTTTGTTCATGAAAGGAGACTAGTCTACTATTTGAATGCTTCCGGTGTAATGTATTTCTTTGGAAACTCTTTTTGGCTTTTGCTTGTCAAGACAAGAGGGCATGTTGCTGTCATTCTAGACTACTTGCTACTCGTGAACCATCTGGGTATTTCTCGTTGAACTAATGGCTTATCGGGATTATGATTGCTCATATATAAGAAATATAAAGGCCGTCTTGGATCAGTAGGGAAACGGTCAAGTGTTAATATAATCTAGTTCTTTCCACCGAGCATCGATTGAGATCTTAGGTCCTGACAGGTAACGGTATGCTTGCAGAAGCGCATGGGTCTGACTCTCCTTGGACGAGACTTTGCTCATTATCAATAAAGAATTTACTTGAACAGGTTAAATATATTTGAGACAACAAGAGAGTGATGAAACATATTGATATTGTCTATCC
>JABEYC010000518.1:0-22162 GCA_013266195.1 Fusarium zealandicum | reverse complement strand
GTCGTGGAAGCTGAGCTTCTGTGGGGGGAGCTCTCAAGTCGGTGGAAGAGCTTCCCAAGTGGCTGATCAGGGGGGTGGAGGGGGGTTCAAGGAAAGGGTGCTCACCGTCGACGGGGAAATCCTCAAACTCGTCGTCCTCGCCGAGGGCCGTGGGCTTTTGCTCTGGCTTCTGCTCGGCGGGCTTGTCCTGCTCCGTGGTCTTGGGGTCTGTGGAGGCCATGGCTGGTTCGGCCTGGTTTGTGCGTTTGTTTCGGAGGGTGTAATCGAGGCGGGGTAGAGCACTGCAGAGAGAGAATGGAGATAATTGGGGGGGGAATGTGATGCTGTTTGTTGTTGATGACGGAGCGTTGCGACGAGTGCCTGCCGGAAGCCTTGCGTGCGAGGCGGAGGATGTGGCGGGGCGGAAGAAGGATGTGCCGGTGTGTAGGGTAAGTGGGTTGGAGAAGGGGATGGAAGGAGATGGTTGTCTGTTCTCCTTAGTGTGATGTTCTGTTGTCGAGCTTGGGGATAAAGAGTTTTTGAGGGGCTTGGATGGACATTCTTATAATTCTTTTCAAGTCTTTATTTTCGTTGCTTTAATGTAGGTTGTCAACGCTCATTGTCAACTTTGTTAAGTCGACTTACACACGTGATGCCGTCACGTTCTTAACTCCTCTCTGGTTAGTGATGGCTCATCGGTGGAATGAACTGCCTCGTTTGACTGCAGAATCTGTGCAAACTATTCTGCTTGGAAGTTAGGTTCTCATTGTACTCGATTTCTCATGTCTTATTCAGAAGAGACGCCAACCCTTCACGCATAGATTGGGTGCAACGACTCTGGCAACTTTGCCCAAAGGTGTCTGTCTAAATGGCTAACCAGTAGCTAATACATTTTCCTGCCTCAGTTTAAGACTGGTACGACATGGTTATTGCGTAGTCTACGTTGTGACTATGTCTAATACTGATCTCAGCTATTCTGAGCTTGGAAAGTTCAAGCACCTTTTTTCAAGACAAACACCATTTAAGCCGCAGGTTCACGCATTGTAAGTTCTGGACGAGATCGTTATATCAACATGTGCAAAGACTGTTTAAATTTAATCGAGCAACTATTGTCAAGTTTGCTAGATGTAAAGACAAAGTAGGAAAAAAGAACGAGCACTATCTTTCCCATCAAATTCGAAGTGATGCGATAAACTGAACGGATTGATACACAAATAACAAAGGAACAAACCACAACCCCGTCCTTCAATAATCTTAGCTATAACCAAGCAATGTGAACGTTCCGACCCACCAGCACTATTGACAAGCCATTACCATACTCAATTGATGGCACACGTCCCGGACCAAGCAACTCTATTCCTGGGCTGACATCGCCATCGTCGAATCAGACACCGAACCTTGGCTGTATTTACTTCTCGCCCGCCAAGATGGGCCAAGAAAGTACAGAATAAAGGGAAATGAGATCATGACAGCCGAGATGATGCCAAATGTGGCAAATGTCCAGTCCCCGCCGAGGTCCTTGAGCATATCGAGGATGAAGATGGGTACGATGCCGGCGCAGATAAGTCGAAAAGACGCGGCTGCTGTAAGCGCCGAGAGCGTTCCGGCAGCAGGATATGCGTCGAAAAGGTAAGAGATGAACGAGATGAGCACCATAGCGTTACCCCAGACATAGACAGCGGTGCCGAAGATGGGGACCAGATGGTGAAAGCTTGGTGTAGCTGTGAAGCCGATCCAGAAGAGAGACCCGGCGACGAGAAACGAGCCAAACATTGCGGGAATGAGTCGCTTCTCGATCGATTCCATGCCATGCTTTCGTTTTCTAGAGAAAAGAGCCTCTAGCAAGGAGGATGACACGAGTGCGAGTACCACTCCGCCAACAGCAGAGAAGAAAGCTAGCCCGGCCTGTTTGACGTTGAAGGCGTATGCTGCGTTGAGGGCGGCCGGCACCGAGATGAACCATTGGAACACAATGGCAAAGTTGAGTCCAAGATAGAGGGAGACGAGGATCACCAGAGGCTCGGTGAAGAGCATCTTGAGGGGGGTAAAGAGAGTGATGTGGGCCATCTCACCGAGAGTCACTCCGCTCTGTGCGCAGGACAGCTTGATGCCACTTCGGTTGTACCGGATGCGAGTTCTCAATATCTCTCGGTTGTAAGTTTCGGGCATGGCAGCACCGAATGCCATTGCAACCGTGGCAAAGAGCAGAGTCACCCAGGACAGCCAAGCTGGGCCTTTGGCCGCAAAGACGAAACCGCCAATAATAGGTCCTGCAATACGTCTGTCAGTACTGTTTCAGATGGAGGAACTCGGGATCGCCATACCAAAAGCCGCGCCCAAGTATGATGCAAGGGTCAGGAAAGAATAGTAGGTCACGGTCTTGTGAGCGGGCCACACATCGGCAAAGGTCCCTTCAATCAGGACCAGGCACGGTCCGCCAAAGAAACCAGCAAGGAAGCGAAAGGCAAGCAGTGTTGAGATGTTTGTGGCTAGACCGATGACGACCACACAGAGACTGAAGAGCGGGAGACTGGCGAGGTAGACAGGTCTTCGTCCGTATCTCTCCGAGAGGTGAGGCGTGTAGAGGGGAGCAAAGGCGACGCCAAAGAAGGGGATCGTGTAGCCGAGGAGAGCAGTGTGCATGGAAACGCCAAAGGCGTCTGGGATGGCAGAGATGGCCGCCGTGTATGTCGTGGTTCCGTACACGCTGTCTTGGTTAGCGGCTTGATCCGTGCTGGTGAGATTCTGCTACTTACACAACAAAGGCGAACGCAAAGGCAGAGGCTGAGACGTAGAGCTTTTTGAGGAAGGACCAGTTCATGGGACTATCGGGATCGTTGGGCATCAGGCTGTGGCCCGCAGATCCGGAAGCTGCTTTTAGACATGAAGAGGATTCATCATGGGAAGCTTGTCGGCTTGTGGTGGTTTCCATGATCTGGGATGGTCAAGACAAGGTAGGGTTGTTTGATGGAGGTGATGTAGAAGGAGATGTGTGATGATGGTGTAGCTGATGGCGACATAATAAGAAGGAAGATGACAAGTTCAGTTTATATATCTCCAGAAGCTCATCGCCTTGGGGTTCCTGGACTGTGATTCCTGTTTGGCGTAGCATAACCCGTTGTTATCTGAGGCAGTGCGGATCAAACGGAGCATCACTATGCCGTACGCTATGTATAATCATTTTAGAAAGTAACATTAGATAGACCAGGGAATGTGGGTTTCCCATTCGATTCGAATCACCGAGTTTCGGCCACTTCACGAATGGAAGACTAGCTTATGTGGAATCATCAAATGTGCCATCTGAATGGCTGCGCCTTGGCGGCTGAACCTAACCAAGGCGGAGTCTAGATAGACCGGCCTCCCGCCGCTAACTACACAGCCACTCATGGTAAGCTAGGGTCATCTTAGTTAGTCGAGTTTCGTCGCTAGTGAGTCTCGAAAAGGGACGTCATGATTGATTCCACATAGCCGGTTTCAGCGGGCGCATCAATGCGTGGCTGCGGTTCTCTCATAACTTATGGTAGTCAAGTCATGCTGGCAGGTGACGACGGTATTCATTGTCTGCTCAAGATTTTGCGTAGGTTTGGTATTAGTTGCTCTATTTTCTATCCTTTATTTCTTATTGTTTTTAATTAATGGCTTCTTTACTGGCATATATTTGATAAAGGTACCACGTTCATCGCATCAAAGAACAACCACCAGTGCTCATCATGCTACACATTTACTCCTGCGCTGAAGGCCCCCTGAAGACGACAGGACACTTGCAAAACCAAATCGAACAGCGACCCGATTTCAGAGCAAAACCACTTAGCGAGCTATGAGGGCCTTGCTTAAGACTGCCCCATCTACACGTCGTGTTCTCATGTCGGCCGATACCACTTCATTGTTGATACTCTCCCCCTGCGGATCAATCAGCAATATTTCATCATCTGTACCTCGGATACACCGTGTTCTTTGAAATTGTGACATCAAAACCCTCTTTGATAGAGGAAACGCATATAGACTAGCACATAGACAAGAGGCTGCCGGTTGACCACCTTTCAGCGTTCATCGCTGTTGCTCTTGTGCACTCTTGGCTTCCTTGCGCATACAAGATGAGATCGGGGCGTCAAAGGGCACAGCATCAAGGATGGAGTGCCCACGGCGACAGTGAAAAGCAGGTATTTCCTCATAGAGAAGCGAGTCTGTTCTGCCATTTCTGCATATCAAGCCCCTGTCGACATGGACGGAGCCAAGCCGTTACTGGGTGGGCTTTGCAGGGTTGGAACCGGACTCGGGGCGATTGCATCTCGAAAAACCACCGTCGGATCGGCTTCAGATAAGTTTGTGCTGAGCTGAATGGATGGTATGACTTGCCAGGGTCATTTACACGAGGGCACTATAATCGGAAAAGGCGAGTGGTCTTGGTGGCGGTGGACCCGGTTGAAGCTGACCCTTGCAACTCTTGGATCAACCGATCTTTAGCATGAGCATTCCCGTTCTTGGTCTTGGACAGTTTCATCCAAGAAAATCTCAGGACTGACTCATATCAGTAAGAACAAGAACAAAAAATAACACTACAAAGAATAGATGCCTGAATCTTCCCTCTTTCAAAAGATTCACAGCATAGAGGAGAAAACAACTTCAGATTTCGGTGGGGCACACTAACTTTATCAGATGATCAGATAACTCTAGGCTGGCAACCCAGCCAAGCCAAGACAGGCCAATTCGTTCCTGAGCGAGCCCGACCTAGACCGGATTAACAGATCCCTTGTAGTCCACGACCAACGGCTTCAGGGGACACTCTTCTGCTTGGACGTCTCTGAAGCAGGGGTCTTGTCTTAGAGGACCTGCCTGACCATGGGAACTTCGCAGGGAGTCGAACCAAGTCGGAGCTCATTCTAGTCAAGTGCTGTACTTGGCGTGGGGACTTTGGTCACCTTGTTGTAAGGCTGCACATAATTTATAAGACCCTGGGCCATCCGTTTCCTTTCTCTCTTTTTGTAACCACTTTCGACTTTTGCTTTCACCTGACCGATACACTCTGAAACAGTTTTCTCTGTTACCTGCAATCAAGCTTCAGCATCACTCGATCGACAAATTGAAGACCTCGAATTACATCCAGCTTGCCGCTGCCGGCCTTTTGTCCATCGCTTCCATGGTTGCGGCCCAGAACGACATTCCCAAGTGTGCTGTTCGTTCACCCTCCCCGGATGCCATAATCCGCCATAGTTTTTACCTGAGCCTTTTTAAGAGTTGAAAACTATATCAGGTCGAGAAAACACACGCTGGAACATTGTACTAACACTTGTTTGGGTATAGATCGAGTGCTTCCAGGATGTGGTGACCGAGCACCCTCCCATGGCGTGCAACGAGCCCAACATGTATCTCTGCTTCTGCAAGATGCCCTCACTCCAATATTACTTTGTCGAGTGCACAAGGTCTGACTGAGGTTCCTCTTCGGATACTGAGAGGGCTGTTGGGTTCGGCACTGGTGTCTGTGAAGGTATGCCACTCTAGTATATCAACGCGCGTCCACGCGATATCTAACAGCACATACAGAGCTTGGCTACCCGATCAAGGTGGATGAACTTACATCTCCTCCCGCTACCAAGGAAGCTACTATTGACCGGACCAAGCCGACCGCTTTGGCCACCGAAACTTCTGACGATGCCGCTGCTACTACATCGGCCACGACCGAGCCTAACATGGCCAACTCTGCGTCCGTACCTAGTTTGGTAGCTGCTGCTGGTGTTGCAATTGCTATTCTCCGACTTCTCCAAGTGATGGTTGGGAGTAGAGACCCTCCCAAGATTGGCTTGTAAAATCAATACTTGGATAGAGATACTGCCCTATTAATGCAATGGCGTGGGCAACTGCAGTTAATATTGACGAATGGTGCTTTAATTAAATAGAATAATGCTATCAACGAGGTGCTTTGGGATGGATCCATTTCCAGGCCAAGAGTTGGTATTTGGGGTATCTGATGGTCCAACCTCTCAATCTCCATCTTGAGATTGAGGCTTTGCCAAGACATGCAGGTGCATGTGTGACAAGAGCCCACGGAGAAATCAGGCTGCAATATCATGTCCGCGAGCCGTTGAGGCATTAAGCACCCCGCATCTCCAACATCTGCGTTTTGTTCCTAGATTCAAAGTTCCACGAACAAAGACGAATGCTCAAGTCATGAATTCTCTAGCTGAAGCAGCTGAATTGTTTGATGAAGTGGTCGACCCCTCACTGGCTGACCACCCAGACGAGAAGGTTAGAGCTGATGCCTTGGAAGACCTTGAAGATGCGCTGGAGTTTGCACAAGGTCTCGTCAGTGCGCTTCAGGAAGACGATACTCAACTGCCAGTGTGGCTCAACAACGTTGGAGTCGGACTCGGCACGCGATATCTATTCACTGGCTCCATGTCTGATATCGACGAGGCCATAGCCCAGTTAAGACGAGCTGCCACTTTGGCCCCAGACGCATCTTCTATGAAGGCCTCGGTACTATCCAACCTTGGTAACCGACTCGACCAAAGACACCTGGTGACGGGGAACAGGGCCGACGTTGAAGAAGCTGTCAGAGTGAAACAGGAGGCTGTTGACCTTACCCCAGCAGGCGACCCTGACTTGATAGCACGACAAAACAACCTTGGAGTCCAGTTAATTGAGAGACATATTAGAACTGGAGCCCTGATCGACATCGAAAGGGCCGTTCAGATTGCTCGAGAAGTTGTTGATGCCCCAACGACAGACCCTGCGGACTTTGCAGGCCGCCTTGGAAATCTCGCAAATGCGCTTCAGTACAGATATCGAAGAAATGAGTCCCTCGCCGACCTTGATGAGTGCATTGAGGTCATGCGTCAATGTATCGAAGCGGTCCCAGAAGGTCACCCTGACCTGGCAGGATGGCTAGACAGCCTTGGAAACAGCCTGGGTCAGAGATATGCATCGACAGGACAGATTCAAGACCTCGAAGAAGCCATCCAGCTCATACAGACAGCTGTTGAACTGACGCCCGAGAAAAGCCTGGATTTGCCAAGTCGGCTCAACAATCTCGGAACTGGACTTGTCAGCAAAAGCCAATACACGGGGGCGATCACTGACCTGGATGAAGCCATCCGCGTCTTGCAGTTGGCTGTTGACTCCACCCCGGAGGACGATTCACTCATGGCTGGGCTATTGAACAACCTTGGGGGTCGGTACTTTGATAGATATAGGTCCACCGAGCCTGGTGATCTTGAAGCCAGAGACAAGGCTATTGCGTACTTGCAGTCTGCTCTGCATCGGTCTTCTTCTCCCATCGTCAATCGTATAGAAGCTACTCAAGGTCTCCTTCGATCTTGCGCATATACGTCGGACTGGGAGAAAGGGTTCGAGGCCTCGCAGACTGCCATGGAGCTTATTCCGAAACTGATTGCACGGCCACTCGATAACGCCGACAAGCAGTACATGCTCAGCCAAGTGGTTGGCTTTGCATCCGATTCTGCGGCCGCAGCACTACACGCAAACAGGTCCGCAATGGTCGCACTCGGTTTCCTTGAACAAGGCCGAGGCGTACTTGCTGCGTCACTGGATGAGATGCGTGCGGATCTCTCGGGCTTACAGGAACAACATCCTGTCCAAGCCGACAAATTCCATGCTTTGAGAGCAGAGTTGGAAGAGCCGGTGGAGAATAGTAAGCTGGGGAGAGATGGACATCATCAGTTATCGTCGAGCTCTCGACTCGCGCAGAGCAATCGGCGTTTAGACGCCGGTGACGAGCTTGATGGACTGATTGAAGAAATTCGCAAGCTGCCTGGATTCGATCGGTTTCTTTGTCCCCCAGGAGAAGTCGAGCTACGAGCTGCCGCACGAAATGGTCCTATTGCGATTATCAACGTGAGCAATTTCCGCTGTGATGCTATACTTGTCGACCAGCATCAAGTACGGGCTCTTTCTCTGCCGAAACTTTCCAAGAAGGAGATTGAGAAGCAGGCGGCGGAGCGAAGCCAAGGAACACCCGCAGTTCTAGAGTGGTTATGGGATTCTGTGGCCAGTCCGGTTCTCAACGCGTTGGGATTAACCCAACCTCCTTCGGATGGGACTTGGCCTCGTATGTGGTGGATTCCCACTGGTCCCCTGAGCAAGTTCCCTTTGCACGCAGCGGGCTATCATACCAAGCGTTCTTCCGAATCCGTCCTTGATAGGGTCATGTCATCGTATAGCTCCTCAGTCAAGGCCATCATACAGGGGCGTAGTCGATCGCAGGTAGCCAACTCGGGCCAAGCACTGCTTGTTGCTATGAAGAGCACACCGCAAAGCAGCTCGCTTCCGTTTGCTGAAAAAGAGATATCGCAGCTGCACACTCTGTGTAGATCGATGCAAATCGATCCCTTAGAGCCGGAAAGATACAAGCGGGACATTATATCGCATCTGCGGAACTGCCAGGTATTTCACTTTGCCGGGCACGGCTACACGGATAGAGAGAATCCATCCAGGAGCCATCTACGGTTAGAAGACTGGAAAGACGACCCGCTCGAAGTCTCTGACCTTCTTGAGATAAACCTCCGCCAGCAGCCGCCCTTTCTCGCGTATCTCTCAGCATGCGGAACTGGAAGAATCGAGGACCAAAAGTACTTTGACGAGAGCATCCATCTCATCAGCGCGTGTCAACTGGCCGGGTTCCGCCACGTCATTGGTACCCTCTGGGGAGTCAGTGACGAGCTATGCTTGGATATGGCGAGGATTACGTACGAAGGTATCAGAGATGGGGGCATGACTGATGAATCAGTGTGTCGAGGGCTTCATGCGGCGAGTAGAGTGCTTAGAGACAGCTGGTTAAAGGCGCGGTTGCAAGTCAGACGGGAGAGTAAGTCGACCCAGAAGATTGGAAAGATAGCCGCATCCGAAAATGAGGGTTTTGCTCCTGGTACGAGTAGAGGTGATAGAGAGGATGGGGCATTGCCTAGAGATATCGTTTCCTGTGACGATAGTGACGATGATGGGATGGAGTCGCTGCACTGGGTTCCCTATGTTCATTTCGGAGTGTGATTTAGTGTCATCTACGCAATAGACATTTAACTCGATCCTGTTTTGCATATGTATATTCTTAATATACTTTGTTTATCGTACTTTCGTCCAATGCGCAACACACATTCAGCTGTTATGTCTAACATTTATCACTCCTTCGTCCAGCGCTACTTATGCCCATGGCTCCCTAGTCTAAACTCCCAAGTAAAAGTAATGCTGGCCAGTAAACTCGCCGCAGTCGACACGAAAACCATTGCCCACAGACTCGACATCCCAAGTCACGCAGTCCGCAGCGCAGTCAGAGCCAGGGCAGGCTCCCATCTTGAGCGGCGCTTGCTGGTTGGCCCCCGTGGCGAGGGCCGATACGCCCACGAAGCACCTCCCCTCGGGGCAGATGCGGGAGAGGTCGTCGCAGATGTTGACTTGCGAGTATGAGATGGGCTGGGATGCTTCAGTGCCCTCGAACTTTGGGCATTCTCCCTCGCGGACGGAGATTAGGCCGTCGAACTGGGCATGTGTAATGCCTGCAAGGAGGATGATTGATGCGATGACGGACTTCATTGTGGCGTTGAATAGGATTTCAAAGAGAATGAAGAGGGCTTTTGCTTCAAGGATAGCTCAAGAAGAGTACAAGATCTGGGTTAATTGAAGAACGTGGTTGAATCGAGTGAGAGGTGATATAAGAGGATGTCTGAACCTACACATAAGATAAGAGACAGCATCTGCCACTTATATACGTAGGAAGACCTGCTCAAACCATAGTCTCCTTGTGTTTCCTGATGCCAGGATTGTTATCAGGTGCAAGGCTTGGATGCGGCCTGCGTCATTCCCGGGCGGACCCGAGTATGGGAGTTTATCCAGCTACACCAAATTAATGCTGCCAATCCCCTAGCATGACCCCCAAGGGAATTGATCGACTAGTTTTCAGGGTTGCAGATATATTTCCATCCTGGCTTGCCGTCTTTAATTACTCACTTGGAACCAGTGGGTCTTTCGGTCCCGAGCCTTCGGTCCCGACGGTGTTGGCCCCTTACCCCATCTAACGACGGCATGGAGATCAGCAATCGTAGGAACTACTAAGTACGTAATTAATCGACAGACTGGGCCTCGGAATAATGTAATTGGTTTACATTCATGGATCAGGCGTACCTGCTGGTGGTGGAGTAGCTATACTGTCGACTGTTTATGGGAGAGACGCTGACGAAGACATAACAAGTGCATTCTGATCTAGTCTAATGTAACCGAAAGAAGTGCGGGTGCGATATACCAAAAGATCCTGAGAGTGGAGATATTCTCCTCGTTCCATGCTTCTTCATACATACAAGCGTCAAGGGAACTTATCATCGCGGTGTTGACATGAACTAGTTTCATGCTGGCCGACCATATGTAGTTAACTAGACAACCTACAGAACACCACAATTGGGGACGGTAAAATCTACTCGTATACCTTGTTTGTTGATAGACTTATAGGAAAATGGCTGCTAGACATATGCTTGTGCACAGTGATAGTCGTCAATGCCCTCTCCCCATCTTGGGCAATCCAAGTCAATCATCTGAATTCGTTTGCCCCGGGAAGCATAGTCATTGGTCTACCGAAAGTTATTGAAAGCCTGCTGTTGATTGCTCTTGATTAGGTGTTTCAATATTCTAAGTAAGAAATTTGTTCAGTTGATGGTAATGCTCATGGTTAGTCTTCCATTGTTTGGCCGCTCAAGCCAAATACACCGATTTGTTGACGCCACAACCAGCAACCTCTCGCCAGTGACTCACGGTCAAAGGAGTATTGTTCATTATAAAGTAGCTTCGACCCAGATTTTATTCATTCTTCAAGCCCCGTAATATCCACGGTATCATTGCCCAATTGTCTCAACCTTCAAGATGGCAACCTCGGCATTCGCTTTGGAGAATTCTGCCATCAACCATCTTCCATCCTTGCCTTCGGGCACCTACTTCATGTCACCAACTGCATGGGATTTTGGGGAGCAGCATAATTCTTGGGCTTTTTATAGGCTTCCCAGCAGCATGAATCGAGTACAAGAACTTCTGCCAGGCCGCCAAGCCTGAAGAGGAAGTCATGAGAAGGAGACTGAATACACTGCCATTGCAGGCTGGTCATGGCACCGCTGCAAGAAGGGCAGGCTCAAACATGCATACGAGTAGTTGGATTGTTCATACTTGAATGCAGAAAAACGCATTTAAATAATCGCTTCTAGGAAAAGGAGATTAGAAGCACGAGATTCATCATGTTCTTGCCTCGGCTGTCTGCCCTTGGCCTACCTGGTTCTGTCAGTCCCTTGTTACATGTCTGCGCTAACTCCAGCGTCCCAGCAGAGAAAATTCAGTCTTCAAACTAATCATCCCCCATCGAGTCGACCTGTATCCTTGCTTTCAAGCTTTGCATGGGCCACGTGATCCAATGCTGCCACTCATCCTCCAATGCTGCCTCAATCATGCCTATGAGACTTGCACCCCAGCCTTGACTAGCCCAGTCATGATGCTCGAAAGGCCAGCTAATAGCAGCATAATGTGCCAAGATGACGAGCGCTACAGGATTACCAGCGCTCACCATATCTATATAGATATGTGGTATGGTAAGAGGCCAGTTCCATGAAGGCGCGGGGGTCTGATCGAGATCAGTGGCCCTGCATTCAAGATAGGTGTTCCTAAGAGACTCGATGGCAATTAGGCAGGCAGATTGGGGGTTAATGATGTCGAGAGATCTCGGGAGCTGCCGGGCTAGGAGGCACAGCTTATCTAGGCGAGCCTCGAAAGGCGTGAGAGAAACTGGCGCAGCAGAGGAGGAAGCTGTAGGTATCGGCATAGTAGTAGTACCCTCTGGCCGTGGACGAAACAAAGGGGCCAATGAACCATGCGCAGACCACTCCTCGATCGACTTGTAATTGATCATGCATTTGATACCTTGCAGGAGCTGGAGTGACTGTGCCACCTCGCCAGGCGTGAGACATCCTCTTGGCCCAGGAGGGTTTGCAACGGCGGTCATCGACAGCGTAAAGATTAGAGAAGCAAGAAGGAAATAAATCTCGCAGTTCTCTTCATTCACGTTGTTTAACCGTTCCCGGAAGTTTAAGAGTGCGAGTCCGTGGTAGTGCGTCGATATAAGACGATACTCTGCCTGTAGGGCCGGATTATAATGCGCATAGTGTAGAGAAGAGACGGCAAGCAATCCATGCATGATGAAATCCTTGAACGTGCAGCTTGTCAGCTTCAGCTTTGGGTACTTGGCAGCGGGTGATATACATGAGCCAAGGCGGCGTTTGGCAGCACCTCTCTAAATAGCGCCTCAGTCTGCGGTCCGCGAGTCAAGGTTTTCCAGACAGTTGTGCAGTAGTGTTGAAAGAGCTGAATGCTCCGAAGCCAATCGGTTGAAGAGCATTGGCACGAGCAAGGATGAGCCTTGTCGCTGCCGTGCGTTGTCTGGGGCGACTCGTGAACTGACGATGCATCAGGGTGAACTGATACCAAGAACCAAGACTCGAGTCAGTACAGTACAAGGGTTTAAGAATACACACTCAGCTTTATGACTCGGAATAGACTCATGCTGGCTCGGAGGTGTTTGAATTACCTTGTTCGTGTGACACTGGGCTATGTAGATACCCTTCGCTCTGCAGAGGCGGTTGGGAGATCTCGGTTATCTTGGTGTCTACTGACGACCCGGCGACTGAAGGAGGGGAAGGCGCTCCGTCGATGTCACTGGGGCCTAGCAAGCTGCAATGGACCTGGTGTCGAATGCACTTTGAGCAAGGCCGTTGTTCATCGCACTGATATCGAGGAGTTAGCCAAGACTTGCCCGACGAAGCTAAGGCTTGCTCGACGAAGCCAAGGCTTGCTTGACGAAGCCAAGACTGGCCCGACTAAGACAAGACAAGACAAGATAAGACAAGACAAGACAAGACAAGACCCGCTTACCTTCACTCGCCTTGTTTTACAGCGAAGACAACCATTCCGTGACTTCTTGTGGCCCACACGTTTGCCCGGCTGTTGCGTACTCATCTCGTGCGAATCTGACTTCGGATTCGTAAAAGAACGGGATGAACCTCGAATGCGAAGCAAGCGGGGGGAAATGCGAGCTTATGAGAGTCCCCGCCAAACTTTAATGGATCAGATGCCTCCCCAATGGTAGGAATCGGGGCCCTAGCGTAGATCATCATGGTATGCTTGCCCATATCAAGGCAAGGGTGGAGTCTAGCTTGGTCTAAGCAGGATCGGAACTAGCTGATGGGCGTTGCCTCTATCAAGGAGAGATTGATGATAAGGAACACAGTGCAGGAATGGAACATGACCTAACATGCCTTGACACGCGGAACCGAAACCGAAACCGAGGCAATGCGAACCCAGCCATGACGATCCCTCCACGGCAGCTAGTCTAGTTGTTGGCTCCATAAAGACAACAGTGAGTCTATACAAACAAAAGCATCACCACTCTTCAGGTGTTAAAGAGTTGGGTGTGAGAAAGATTAAAAGTATAAAGAAAAGCATTGGGTTGATCATCTCAACCGCGAGCCCCAGAGACCCACCCAGAGAGCAACGTTTGCTAGATACTGACCTGGCGACTCAGCCTCTATGACGGCTCAGAGGCTGTCCATGTCAAACTTTGTTCGTAGTTTATTTCCGTGACGCTGGATTAGAAACGGAATGGGGAGACATGTAATGGCAATAAAACTAAGGAGCGAGTTCCCCCATCCCAGACCCGGAGCGTCGTCCATCTTCAAAGCGCATAAAGGAAAGACGGCCCCCGCGATAGACCGCATAGTCGTGTTAGCTGCGAGAGCAGATGCCGAGTACATGGCGTAGGCATCGACAAGATACATGCTTATGCCCATGAAGCAGATGATGTTGCCTCGGCGAAAGGCGAGTCAGCAGAGAAAACTTGGAGCATCTCTTGATGAGATATTGGGGCAGTGGGAAGGGTCTTGAGAATCCTCACTGAGTCCAATAACTGTCAAGCCGACAATAGGAGCCATCCAATACCATTGGCAATAAAAGAGCACCAGCTGGGAACAGCTTAAGTCGAACCTCAGGCTTGACGTCGCCGCTCTCATGATCCTGCATCCTCCTCGCCTTGATCGCTTTGTTGGTGTCAAACGTGAACCAGAACACGCCCATAGAGGAACCAATACCCAATCAGAGATACACGGGCCCAACCTGGTTCCCACCCTCGGCTTCTGATACAGTCTGCGTTGTCATGCTATTCCAGATTTCATAAAGGACTAAAGTCGATTATGGTCAGCTATCACGTCTACCTCTACCATCCCTGGAGCCCGTTCTTCTGGCATAGGATCCCAGTTCTCATCCATGGCGGGCATGTTGATGTTGTGTTTCTCAAACGCAGGTCTTGTGATAGTAAAACTCCCCTAGCACTCTTCAGCTCAATTTAACGTTGGCTAGAGTGGTGGGCATTCGTCTTTGGTGTAAGGTCTTGACCGATCAACAACACGCAATGAACAAGGCTGTAGCCAGCTAAAGGGGTCCGGCATTCTTAGTTGCGACGAAATCTCTAGTAGTTCGGCCGTAATGGTGTATTCTTCCACATCGCTTGACGGAAAGTCAGACTTGTCGAGAGCGGTGAACTTGCCCTGAGTTGATATAGCTTTTCCGACTCTACTAGGAACTAGGGGGTACTAGGCAAGAGTGTCTCTTTCCAATGCCCTGCAATTTGATTACACTTTTTTTCTTCATGGATAGTCTTTGCCAAACCGGTGTGAGTGCGAGGATGCGATCACTTCTATCATGGAAGTTCCATATATGATAGCGAGCCCAGAAAGTTGTTCCACTACTCAATGCTAGTACTGTCTGGTGACCAATGTCACATTCTGGTACAGGGCCTTGTGAAGTTGCAAGAGACCTTCTTCCCGAAAGAAGTAGTCGAACTAGCAGCTGAGTCATTCGTACCTGAAGCGCGCATTTCAGAACACTTCCACATAAAGCCCTGTATGGTGCAACGTAAAGTTCGCCTGGACATGAGTCTCTTCTGCAGCACCTACGCTTATGAGTTGAGTGGGCAGTTCTGCACCTGCCACGGCCACGAGCAAGGCTCAGACCGCATAATGGGAAGCCATTTCGAATTGCGGTTGATAGAAACATAAAACATTCAACCTCCTCTGGATAAGGGTTTGAATATCGGTATTGCCTGCAGCTGGCTGTATGATGCATATCGAGTCGATCCAGACGTATGTGACTCTCATATCCTTTCTGACCAGCGCAGCGTTAGCAAAGGCTTTGTGGAGCTTATCAAGATCAACGTGCGACATGATCGAGTTCATGTTGTTTTGGCTCAGCTTCAAATTCTGTTGATTTTGACTCCAGCGTATTCTCCACGAGCACCGTTTGTTTCGATCACACGCCAATCACCTTTTTGGGCAAGGAGAAGAACCAGCGTGGGTAACAAGGGCCTATTCTCTCCAAAACAGCATGGACATTCTCGTGGCAGACGATGGATTTTTAGGGCTAGCTTTTGATCAGGTCTGGGGTATCAACAGGAGTATTAGGGAGGAATTTGTTATGTTGTGATTTGAGACTTGGCGATTTATCTGCAAAAGGACAAGGTTCAACGTTATCACTATAAACCGACCGGAGAAATGCAACATCTGATTTATCGTCGGAGGCAAGTCAATCCATTCATATTCTCGGTACGGGTCTTGAGCTTCTTTTTCTGCCTCGTTTATGTCTCATAGTGGAATTTCCAACGCTTCGCGGCCCAGAGGAGCAGACACGGAGCCATCAGATGTCCAGCAATGAACAGTCAAATCATCATCTAAGTTCAGCCGTAGACTAACTTTGGATATTGCGTAAAACTTCACCATATGGTGCAAAATGATGGCCGTCAACAGAATAGTACGCAGAACTAGTCGACAAGTCCAATACCAGGAAAACGTATACTCCTAGACGGTGCGATGATCTCCTATGACGAGTTTTATATATCTAAATGTCTCATCCAATGCATTTGCAGAGCGAAAGTCTTTGAAATTCACCCGCGAGCAATTTTCGCATCGATGGCCGTACTAGGCTCGAGGAGGGCCCGGTATTGCTGTACAAACGATCGACTTGCAGAAGTTTTGCTGGCTCATTGTTGAGGTCGGCGAGCGCAGAGATTCAAAGTAGCTAGTCTAAAGTATAGGCACTGGAAATCAAGAATACAGTTGATTGCTGAATAAGGCTCAAAGGGAGTGCTGCGTCCGTCTACAGCCTCATATATGCGCCCAAGCTGACGCGATACAAGATCAAGAAAGGAGCCATACAGATGCAGGCACAACCTGGCCAGTACTGGCTGTGGTTGGGGATGAACCAAAGAAGGCACTAGTTCACCATTTAGCATCACCACAGCCGCTGGAGAAGTTTTGGCGAATGCAGATGTGCATAAAGTGGCTTGATCTAGGCATTGAGATGTTTCAGTCAATTTTCCACCTACAAGAGGCATTTATCTAGTCAAGATAAGGTGCTGGTTATACCCACGGACTATGGCTCTTGTTTGCCTCTAATTCATCAATATCCCTTATCCTCCTTCCTTCTAGAACGACGGTCCCTTTGACGCCCCTACCTCGCAAAAGACCGCAGTCGCTGATCTAGGCCCAGACAACAGACCACACAGACGCACAAGATACAAGGTGTGGGTCGGGAAAGAAGCATCGATTCAAGCCTAGACTGTCTAGATCTACAGGCCTGGCCATAAGGCACACCGGCTCATAGTTGTATGGCACGATTACCCCCGCCATATCATATATGAGTGTTATTACCCCACGGGAGTCGCCTTGCTGTGCTCACTTTGCAGACTACTAGTCGATTTGGCCACGCGGGGTTCACATGCTCAAATCAATATGGTCGGGATCTTTGTTCTAATGCCCTGGAGGTAGATGAAACACAGAGCGGATGCCCCATTTGGCCCTTCGTCGCCGATCTGACAACTGTTGGGGCGAGCTAGAGCATGCCTCGGCAACTCGGCCAATACAAGATGCTATCTACGGTACCTACACAACAAAGCCTTGGGTTGACGAGCTGGTGGACTGCTCTGATAAGAGCACGCAACCGTGATCGAACCGCCTATCTTGCATATACTGCGATGCATTACCCCGCGTGTGCGGATTAACATACTTGTTTGGAGGGCTCCCGTTGATCTCAAGACCCTTTGTCATATCTCCCGTCTCAGAATAACGCCAATAGTCCGACTATCGTCAAGGAACTGCCGACAAGAGGATCATGGAACTTCCTCTTCGGGCAAGGCGCGATGCGGAGATATGGGAGCTTCCGTCCTTGGCGGCCCTCGAGGTTGCATTGCACAATTCACCTACCCTTTTGGCGATTTGATCCGATGTTACCACATGGCGAATTTTGACAAAGTTCCTGGCTAGATAGAGTCACAAGACTTGTACGGAATGGGTGTTTTTTGTCTTCATGCTCGCACGACTATAAGTTTGAGGCATTCGGCAGGGGAATCTTATGCCTTTCACTCCTTAGCTCTGTTGTGTGCACATCAGTTCATCTTGTCCCGTTAAGTCTTCACTATGAAGTCCTCCCTCTTGTCTGTCATTGCTCTTCTGCCTTTGGCCTTGGGCACGGCTGTCCCAAGCTCAAAGAAGGTCGACTACACCGGCTTCAAAAGCCTTCGCATCACTCTTTCAGATGATTCTGAAGATGCCGCTGCTCAGGTCAACAAGCTTGCTGCTACCATTCTGAACCCCGGTTCTCAGGATGAGCTCGATATTGTTGTTTCTCCCGAGAATGTTGAAGCAGTCAAGAAGTTTACGACCAAGTCAACCGTCCTGGTTGAAGATGTCGGCGCTGTCTTTGCCGAGGAGGACACGGCCAAAATTTATGCTGGTAAGAAACAACTATTTCTTGAAATAGTCTTTTCTGCATCCAATCTATAAGAGTTGCTTACACTGTGGTTTCAATAGTTCCCAGCGAGTCGTGGTTCACCGCCTACCACAGCTACGCTGACCATGTCAAGTTTCTGAATGATCTTCAGACGAGCTTCTCCGGCCAGTCTGAAATCATCACTGCTGGAGCTTCCTTCCAAGGGAGACCTCTTACCGGAATCCACATCTGGGGTAGTGGAGGCAAGGGCTCAAAGCCGGCTGTTCTTTTCCACGGTACCGTTCACGCTCGGGAGTGGATCACCACTATGGTATGATCCCAGACTTGCCACTGACACAAGGGGCTGTATACCTTTACTTGAATACTAATTCTAAATCTTAAACAGACCTCGGAGTACATGGCCTACCAGCTCTTGACCAAGTACAGCACCGACGCGGCCGTCAAGGCTGTTGTCGACAAGTTTGACTTTTACATCATGCCTGCTGTGAACCCCGACGGCAAGTATTGGCCTTTTACACAAAGAGCTTTTCGAAAAACATGCTAACAACTCACAGGCTTTGTGTACACCCAGAGTAGCGACCGACTCTGGCGCAAGAACCGTCAGACGCTGTCCGGCAGTTCATGTGTTGGCCGTGACGTGAACCGCAACTGGCCCTTCAAGTGGGAGCTTCCTGGGGGGGCTTCTACTAATCCCTGCGACGAGACATTCAAGGGCCGCGCTGCTGGCGATAGCCCAGAGATCAAGGGCCTCAAGGCTCAGGTGGATTCACTGAGCAGCGGAAGGGGTATCAGGCTGTACATTGACTTCCACTCGTACGGACAGTACATTCTTTGGCGTAAGTCACCCCGATTCCGACCTGAGAAGTTCATTCCTCTCATAGCTCCATGATTATGAGCCTCCCAATACATCGCATTACATGCTGACAGTGAATCAACAGCCTATGGCTACGACTGCTCCATCGTTGCGCCAGATGATGCTGCTCTACAGACAATGGCCAACCGAGCCTACAGCGCCATTCGCGGTGTCTCAGGAACAACCTATACTCTAGGTAACTCGTGCCGTGCCCTGTATGCCACGACTGGCGACAGCGTTGACTACCTTCACGGCGTGGCCAAGTCCAAGTACACCTATACCTTCGAGCTCAGGGACAAGGGTACTTATGGTTTTGCACTGCCCGCCAACCAGATTCAGCCCACAGTCCGAGAGACTTGGCAGGGTGTTCTCGCCATGCTTCAGGCTGCTTGAGTGAGGAACTGGAAACCTGGATGTTGGAGTCTGAGTCTCTTTACAGAATGCTCTGAGATGGCTCTCCAACTAGGGAGGACATTGAATTCTCTTCAACGTAAATATCTACACAGTTTATATATGGCAAATGGTTGTTTCTCAACGTTGGTGAAACAATAAGACAAGTACAATACAAATCAATACACAACAAAAACGATTCCTGAGAACTTTAGGCGAAAGCACAAACGTCCAGGCTATAAACCCTATTCATCAAGTTCTTGATAAAGGAAATATCCGGAAGTGCTTTTCAGATCACCCAGAGTCCACCAAAACACTCAGCGGTCACATCTCGTCTCATCCTTTAACTCCTATGACGCCCTAAGGAAACCCTTGAGAGAATGTCGGCTTTTCTGAGACCAATGAGAAATGGAATTGCGACGGACGGTACCGCATGTAGCATATTCGATACCATAAGACGGCTCGAAGTACGAGATACATTCATTAAATACATGGACGAGGGTCGTTTAAGGGCATCAATCCCTACCTACCAGCTGTCATATGCAAACTCTACGACATTTATGAGTCATCTGATGTTGATAATACATCTTCTTTTTAAGTTTCACATACACAACACTGGGAACTAGGAGGTTGGTAAGAGGGATAAAAAGGGCATTACTTACCCCTTTTAATGCCGACTTGTAAACATTGAGCCGCATGTAGGAGTATCAAAGTGAACAATCTAACTTCTATCTTCAACGGAGAACACAATCCTAATGTGTTCTATAAAGTGAGACTACAAGATATTCTACTACATAGGTACAGTGTTGAGACAAACAGCGACGGTTGACTCAACAGATCGCTTTCCGCGGGCAACTTCCCCTTGATCTCGAGCTTGGGAATGGGAGTCCAAGAGACTAGAAACTATCCTATAGCCTCTAGAGTCCACGCCTGTCTGGAGCCACTCTACACTTGCAGCTGTTCCAAGCATAGATCCATGGTAGTAGTCCATTCGCCGCAAGCTTAGAGTGGCCACAGCTGGGACGAGCATAACAGCAAGCCGATTACTGTTACAGCTTGGACCTCACAATTCAGGTTAGGGCATGTTCATTCGGTGCCCTCATGAGGTCCCTATGCCAGTCAGTGAAGCACATACGACCATAGCTCTCAGAAAATACGGGATCCCGTCCGCTCTCCCATAGTCAAGCTGAGAAGCGGTGAATTAGTACTCGGGTCGGTGACGACCGGGGAATCCTCACTGTTGTATGTTTTTGGTGTACTTTCTTTTTGTCCCATCCAGTGTTATTACTGCATTAGTTCTATGCATCTGCTGCTGTCGTAGGGTGGCTGAAGCGATGTTGAGCTTGGCGAGGTGATGTACCCCCAAGAGTGGACAATACAACTCGGACGGAACTCGTCATTCCCTGGCCATTAGGTCAGATCGTTGAAATGAGACGAACAGCCGCTGTAAACAGTCGAAAGCTGACGATTGTAGGGTAGCACTCGTGAAGCATCTGATGCCTCCGGATCCTCATGAAGGAGCCAAGTCATGCTTGTTTTAGAACGAAAGCTTAGCGTAAACATATCGTCAGGCCCAACAAGCTTCCTGGCCCTCAACATTCCCTTCCTTAAGGTCACCTTGGCTCTTGATCTGTTGGTTCGCGACGAAACCCGCCTTGGCCGTTTCCGGCTGAACGAGTCGGATGCGCCGACTTCGGCACTATAGTAGCCTTGACTCGCGCGAGGTTTGTTTCTTCCATGCGTGGGCTCTAATAAATCCTAGCACGATCCATCACCCTCGTTCAAATTGCAGCGATTCCCCCTAAAATGGAGGACACATGGTTACCCCAAACTTCAAAAGCCGACAAACGGCTGGGGTTGCATTCACTTATCATGGTCGCGCAGGGGCCCCAACACATGGTTTAGGGCTTCCGATCGGGAATCCTACGGAAACGACAGGATCTTGACCCTGGGGGTTACATGATCGACAGAGATGCACCCTCGTGAGGTAGGGCTGAGGGTTAATTTTGGAAGTTGGAGACTGACAGACGCATTCTTGCCGTGGCTGCCAAGAACCAAGGTGATCTCGCTCAGGTCATTTGTCCCGCGCAACACCAAAAGTACAGCGCGCCAAGGCAAGACCGGCCAGCAATCCGTCTTCCGTGGGCAATCTCGCCGTAGCTGCCCTTTGCCCCAGCTGTTAATTAGTAGTACGTTGTGGCTCAACTTATTAGAATGGGAACCTCGAAGGAGCGACTCGTGTAGATGGAGCAATGTCGTGTTAGCGCGGGGATGAATGACGGAACTGGCCCGCTTGACTTGGGACGACTACGGGCTGCTAGCAATTCCCCTAGCGAGCTGATTGTGGCCATGGTTTCAACGGCCTACTTCTCGGTATGTTAAAGTATGAATGCCTCATTGAAGCCTAGTAGCAGCACAAACTGGGCCGGTTCAGGAAGGTCAACGCACCTCAAGATATTGAGGGTGCAGCAATTTGGGTGAGAGTGAATCCGGCTTCATATGAGCAGCCACAGCATGAATTGCATGAAGAAGAAGAGGCCGAGATGATTCTAGACGAAGACTTCCATAGGCACAGGGCAGGCGTCTAGGGGATACAGCAACAGCTGATGGCTGCGGGATTGCATGAGGCGGGTTGTCGATTCGCCAAGAGCTGCTTGTTGTGGTGTTGGTCCTTGCCAAGTATCTATACTTTTACGGAGGAACAAGCTGAAGCACTACGCCCACGTTTTGACCTTTATGACGGCATTTCTTCAAAGCTGTATTCTTCTACGGGACCGCGTCACGGCGAAACATGGAGGGAAGCGATGGCACCATGGCACCCAGCCAAATCCTTTCATCTTTGGTTGTGCTACATACCGGGAGGAATCTATAGCCCGGTCGTCGATAGTTTGGACGAAGTGGATAGATGACCGCGCAGAAGCAGCGCGATCCGAGAAGGGATCAGTGTCGATAGTGAGATGAGATAAAGAAGCGATGAACGATGTCATGTTCTTTAAAGACTTGGTACCGGATTTATCGAGCTCCAAAGTTGGAAGTCAAAATGTCGAAAGCTGAGGTGAGCAAGGATCCACGATGATAGCTCCGCCAATAGCGCAAGCCCTAGGTGACGGGTCCCCCTGAGCTCAGGGG
>JABEYC010000517.1:0-40568 GCA_013266195.1 Fusarium zealandicum | reverse complement strand
ACCTTGACCAGCTCAAGCCCATTCTTGATCGGTCCATCGCCCCTAAGCAGCAGCCCAATCTCGCCGGGATGGAACCAGTTCATCCACACGAGCACAACAAGCATGAGCACGCCGTCGAACGCAAACACCCACGCCTCCTTGCGCATGAGGTTCCCGTCGTTGCCCTGTATGAACTCGATCACTCGGAACAAGCTGCGCACCCAGATCAGCAGCCCCAGAGTGACGGGGTATGTCTGCCATCGCACCCTCGAGTCGGTTGCATGCGTCGTTGGATTCCGGAACATGCGTTAGTGAAAGACACTAGCGGTGACGATGAAGCAGCCAAAGAAAAGGAGTTAGATAAAGAGGCCACCCACGATGAAGTTTTCGCAAATCTTTTGCATATCCTCGTTGACTGCCATCATATACCACCGCCTATAGAAGAGTTAGCTTCTGGTATGGAAACATGGCCTGGACGAGACGCGTACCGGATGACTGGAGCAGCAGCGAAATCACGTCGCCGCACACAAAGACCTTGGTGAGCCAGCGTTGCTTCATCAACGAGTGCTCATCGCCCTCGGTCAACAGAATGATTCTGGCTAGGATCGTGTAAATGGACGCAGCCATCAGCGCCGGCGCAATGGGAATCAGCACGTTCTGCGGTCCCATCGACTAGCACCCGGGGTCTTCGTTCGCGCCCAGCACTCTACCGATGTATCCAATGGCCTCAGCTAAACATGCACCTGTTAGTATTTCAAGAGTGCTTCGTGATTAATTGGGCAGCCAAACATACCGCATCCGCCAAGGACCAGGGCTGTTAGATACCATGTCCGCGTCCTGAATATTTTGCAGCGCGTGGAGGATGGCTGTTATCGAAAAGAGGACAAAAAGACGGTGTTGGCCTCTAAAGAAGGTTCGTACTGATAAAAGGACCACACAGCGTCCTTATAATCGGGATTACAGTCCATGTCGACGTGCGTTGTTGTGTCTGGGGTTGGAAAACTTCCAGAACTTCCCATTAAAGCTCCTGTTCCGCGGTGGTATATTCACTGCTCGTAGATATGAGCTGGACAGGTGCCCAGCTATCCGTCGTTATGTTCTGAAGCATCTGTAGGTAGGCGTCTTGGCGAGTCGCCGATTCTTGCAGCGAAGTTGTTGAGTTGAATGAATCTCCTGCGTGACTGGGCGCATCTTGTCGTACATCACCCTGGTCGCCACCTGTAAAGTCGTGGAAACTTCGCTTGCGCCGAGGAGAAGAAAGCCTTGGATCGCCCAGATGAACCTGTGATGAGCTTGGGGAGCTTTCATGAGACCGTGATTCTTGCTCAGTTTGTACGCCATTATTTGTTTGGCTCGGCCCCTCCTCGTGGATGCTGGCCTGGGTCTCCGGCAGAAGACTCAGGAACCTTTCAGGAACACTGTACAAGGAATGAGACTTACCGCCACGAGACGCGCTGAGTGGATCCGAAGGCGGATGTATGTCTTGTGGCGCATCGATTGGTGAGCTTGGTGGAGGGGGCGAGTTGACGGTGGTCTGGCTGTCGTGCTGATGAGCTGGATCATCCAGTGCATTCCTTTCAGCAAATGCCTTCATAGCGATATCATGTGTGAGTGCTTCGCCGGAGCAAAACTGTCCGAAGAGAGAACGGATCGAGGTTCCTAGTTCCACGCCGTTAGTTATGCCTCAAGTAATGGGAGGAGAAGTTACCATTTCTCAACCATTCGGTAGGATTGACAGTACACGGCCACACATCCCTGGGTCGAAACGCTTCGACAAAATGGCAGAGTTCTGGGTATGATGAATGTCGCGAGTACGGGAATCGGATCGTTTTGGGCAGATTGGCTTGATCTGGATTGCCTTGGGCCAGCGCATTCTTGATACCCTTTCCTAGCTTTTCGGCAAGCATCAGGACAACCTCTTGCGCTGAATGCTTACCCAGAGATTCAATGTCCCAGTCCAGTGAAATATTCCGACCTGTAGAGACCGCCTGCGACAAGACCTCCTTAAGAGCCTGTAGAGTTTCCGTCGATATTGCGCTTGAAGAAAGGACCCTGCATGTCGTCAGATTCGGCAGTAAAGGATTCTGAGGAGCTGACGCACATTTCAACCAGGGTAGCCAAGTTTGTCTGGTCCAAAGATTCCAGTTCTGCCTCTCGCTGGAGATCATCACCGCCGCCCCCGACACCAACTTCGGCTAGGTCCTGTCCTGTGGAAAGATGGGCAATGACTGGCTGGATAGTCACCGTGGATGGTCGACGTGCCACCTCGCACATGTTTCCCCTCTCACAGCTGTGCAAACGCACGTTCTCATCGGCCGTCAAACATCCAGGATGCGGTGTGTTTCCGCACATGTGGCCTGTGAGGGCTGGCGATTCTGGGGTCAAATGGACGTCTGGGCCAAAGCGGGCTTCTGATGGCCGGGACTTGAGGGAGCCGTAGATGCGGAGCTTGTAGTCGTCAACGTGTATCTATGATTATTAGCGAGGTGCGTCACATCGAAGGTCACACATTTGTTACCCGAGACTTGAGAGCCTTTGAAAGAGCAACCCAGACCTCCTCGTACCCGTATGTCCATGCTTGGAGGTGAAAGACAGTATCGCTGGGGTACTTTGACACCTTACGCAGTAGCTCAGCGATGCCCTGGGATTTGGTCTGAAATGGAACGTCCTCTATGAAGGATGTGTCTAGATAGATTTTGTCGAGGGTCTTAAGGCCTGCGGTGTACTCGACCAGGTTTGGGTTTCGGGACATGGTGTTGACAAACCATGGCTCGCTGCGGATATCGCCAGTGTAGAGAATAGCTTGGTTATTACCTTCAATCACTTGCAAGATACTGTCAGCTTGGATGAGAAATATGATCGAGGATAGCCTCACGGAACATGGTGGCTCCCGGACAGTGGTTGGCGTCAAACAATGTCACTTGGATCTCAAGACCGGGGCGAAGCTCTATGGTCGTCGGGGTTTCTAGAGGTAATGATTTCTAGAGAATTTAGAAAAGTCCATCGCATGCGCTGGGGCAAGTATTCACTAGGACTTTGTTGAGGTGCTTGTATGTCTGCTGTCGAGCCTCCAGAATGCCTTTGGCATAGTTGATACGGCAAGGGTATCGTTCCAAACGCAAGAGAATCTCTCGAGTAGCCGCGGAACAGTAGACACTAAGAGAATTTGGTCAAATGCCGAGTATGAAATAAGATGGCGACGCTTACAAGGGAGATCGCAGGCTATCCAGACCAGCAAGGTGATCGCTGTGGACATGGCTCAGGAAGCAGGCAAGAGGAGGCTGAGCGCCGACATTGTGACGGAAGAAGTCGACTGCGTATCATTAGCAAGATGAAAGAAACTATTGAGGAATCTGTATCACTTCGTATGTCTGGAAACTCCGGCACGATGCCGTCAAATGTTGACATTGGCCGGTGCTGACGATGTCGAGCGTCGCGTTATGTGCGACGGAGGGTAAATGCGAAGCTCGCAGACAAAGATTGAGAAAATAAGGCTTTATGAATTCAGGTAATCTGGAGTCGTAACTATCATTGCAGTATTCAGTTTGGCTCTTGGGTGTTGATGGACAAGGAGAGTTGATGTCGCTGTCACAGTTTCTACAGAGGCCTTTGAAACCACAAGAGGAATAACTGAACTGTGCGTACAACCCGAAAAGAACACTGTATTTTAACCTCTGCGCGGCCGCATGAAACCACTAATAGCGATAGAGTTAGGTGTGATAGGACTGTTTCGTACAGTGTTAATACTCGCTAGCTCTGAATGCTGCCTAGAGTAGATCTAACCGGGCCAGTAGTTAGCGTAATCAACTTCAACATTCACATTCGCATCCAGATAAACGACCAAATCTCTTCCACCAGCCACTTACTTTATACAAAGAATACACATAACTCTTTACCCGGTAACTTATCAAGATCTTCCACATTTCATGACCAACATGCGTCCTAAGCACACACGACATGTGCTAGAAAACTCGGCTGATCTCCTAACGATAAACTGTCAAGAGTTGGATGAGTATCTAGGCTGGTGACAGCTAGCGAACCCCAATGCTGTATGAATGTCTTCTTTTTGTCTCAAAGTGTATCAATTTCGCGCGTTTCGTTTTTCTCGTCCATTACTGTTACAATAGGCCATATCATCATTATCATCAAATCATTCCACACACGCCGTGTGCAGCAACAAGCCCTTGTCTCCGGCAGAGATATCCAGCTTCACGCCCTGAGCCACAAAGTACACATTTCCTTCTGCTAGCTCAAACATCTCACCGCTCGCCTTGACCGTCGCACTACCCCTTGTCGCGAGCATAATGGCAGGACCACCCTCGCCCAGGACCTCCCGCTCGCCAGCTCCCAGCTCAGTCGCCAGCACGTTGAACTCGCTCGTGGGCGGCCGAAAGATGTTGGTCCTGCCCTCTTTACTGCCGGAGTACGCCTGCGCCTGGAGAATCGTCTGTGTCTTGGTGGTGGGCTCCCACTCCAGCACGGAGCAGAACTCGTCCACGTTGTCGCGGTCCGCCTTGGGGCAGAAGCCAGTGTTGAGGACGTTGTCGGAGCGCGCCATGCACTCGATGATGTCGCCGGAAATGTACGCGTGGATGCCGCCTGCGGGAATGTAGATGACCTCGCCGGGCTGGAGGAGCATATAGTTCATGCACAGCAGGGCGACCAAGTTACCGGGGTCTGTGGTGGGGAACTGGTTCTCGAGCTTCTTTGCGACCTCGGGGATCGCAGAGTTGAGGCCGGCGAAAGCAGAGTCGGGAAGCTCCCTGATCGCCTGGAAGGCCTTCTTGATGTCCTCGTCGGAAGACTTGAGGATGGCCTTGACAACTTGGCGCAAGCCTTCTTGGCTGAGCTTCTCGTCCGCAACAGTAGCACCTCCAGCGACCAGGAAGTGTCTGAGAGGCTTGTGTCGTAGCACATCCACAATTGCCTCGACGGGCTTGAAGCCGCAGAATGCCTCAAACTCGGTCAGAGCCAACGCGATCTCAGGCTTGTGGTTGCCATCCGTAAACGAGTCGGGGTCTTCCTTGTGCTTCTTGCTCGAGAACTCCTTGTTGGGATGTACTTGCAATGGCAGCGCCTTGGCGATGGACAAGACTTTGGGAAGATACGGGAGCTTGGTGTGGCCGAATTTCGAGGTGACCTTGTCTCCCAGAAGCTCCTTTGGATACCGGTTCAAGACGTCTTGGAGATCCTCCCCGGTGTTGGCGACATAAGACGGCAAGACGGGGTAAGTGCCCATCCACATCTCAGCGTAAGGCGTTTTCTCGTCAATCTGGAAGTTCTTCTTGTCTTTGCCGTCCCATCCCGGTGTCTTTGCGCAGAGTCGCGCGGCCAATGAGTCGGATCCTTGCTTTCCCCAGGGGTACTGGTTGCAGCCGCAACGGAGCTGGTAAAAGGGAGCTGCTGGAGTTGACATGTTGAATACTGCTTTGAAGGAAGTTAAAGCAATGGTTGCTGTGGGATCTAGAAGAGTGGCCAGAACAATTGATCTTCGGTGAGATACAAATACCTCTGGCTGCCATACGGTACTCGGCGTAGATCAGATCGTCATCTTGTCATCACAGTCGTTGACGTCAGGCGCGATTGGATCAAGGTCGAACGACACTGCACGGTCGGCCCAGTATAATTACATCACTCAGATTTTGAGCAAACAGAATCCCACGATAAAAGAGCTTGGCAAAGCCGCCTCGAAGGGATTCGGAAGCCGAATGGATTCGATCCCGATCCGGCCGGGAGCGACGCTCCGTGACAGGCCCGCTTTCCCCTCCATCTCCTCCGTGGCTGCCGGACGTTGTTCGGGAGCGATGAGATTGCTCATTCAAGAAATGGAGATAAGTAGCAAGGTGAACCGAATCGACAGTATTTATATAGATACAAGTATATGTACACGGAAAACACTGAACTTGTTCTGGTCCTTACAGGCACTGCGAGTACCACTGGTTGCTCTCAGTGCAAGTGCCAGATTCACAGCAGGTTGCTCCGGTCCAGCCCTGACCACCGCATTGTGCATACTTGGCAGCGCACTATGAGATTGTCAGCTCAGCTTCAAAGTAACGTCTAAGGCGGAGGACTTACATTGGAGCCCGACTGAGATTCGGAGCCGGCCTTGGTGTCGACTTCGCCACTCTTTGCCGCCTGGTTCTCAATCTTCTGGTTGCTGCTCGCGGCACTACCACCGCCAGAAGACGACGATGCTTCTCCGACAGTGATCGATGCAGAGCCGCTACTAAAGTATCCCTCGGTCGCCATGATCATGTAGTCAAAGCTCCCCAGCTTTAGGCCAGCATCAGCCCATGCATCAAAATGGTTGCCCGTCGTGATGGTCCCGCCGACACGCTTCTCCCGTCGCACCGACCAGTACTGCTGAAAGGTCTGCGTGCCCTCGATCGAGGGGGCATTGGTCCGCGTGCTGGTGTATATGTCGTAGGTCCCGCCGTCGGTCGTCACCTCGCCCTTCTTCTGCGCGCCGCTCGAAGGGTTGTACGTGCCAAAGGACTCAACCACGTAGTACTCGACCAGAGGGCTGCGGGACCAGCCGTAGAGGGCGAGGTAGCTGTTGCCGTCGGGGCTGTAGGTGCCCGAGTACTCGACATTTCTAGCGATGTTAGTATAGGACAATTGGGTGAATGCCAGAGACTTACCGTCGACCACCGGGATTCCATCCCTTGCCGCCGACAAAGTTGCCTCCGCTCGACCACTTGACACTGTATGAGCCTCCGTCTCCATTAGTGTAGGTCACGTCTGATCCGCCATCAGTCCACCAGGAATAGTAGTATCTGCAAATCTGTCAGCGCGTGTCCACCGCCTTTTGGTCAGGTTACCTACCCGTTATGCGTTCCAGTGCTGCTTGGAGTACCAGCTCGCTTGGAGTTGAGCACTTCGCCCGGAGCCGACAGCGCTCCAGCCACCAGGGCCAACCCTGCGAGAAGAGAAGGGAAGGCAACCATGTTGAAGAGAATAAGAAGGCCGATCTTTGACTGAGTAAGGAATCAACGCTAAGGGAACGACGGGAAACAAGACTCTTTTTAATAGGAGGTGTTTCCGATAATAACTACTCCATGCTATTGATGCCAATCCCGGGATAAACACCTCCTATCAGTAGCTCTCCCGCCGTCGCATTTACTAGACCAGGGGAGGGAGGACAGGCCTGAAACAACTACCGCGTGTTCGCTGGTGGCACTGTTCGCTGGGGCAGCGTCGTTGTGTCGGACCATCGCCAAGGCTGTAATTCTGACCCATGAATTTTCCGTCCGTTCAATCGACGTCTTGGCTATTCGGTAGTGTTTCCGGCGGATTAATGCTCTGTTGGCGGCCGGTGGTTTTGGGGCCCCTAACAGGCAGCTCTCGAGATATCTGTCTGTCTCGGTTTCCAAGCCATCAACGCGAACGTAACTATGTATGAAGGGGAGATCGGAACTTGGCAAGTTTGGTGGAATAGTCGTTCGCAAAGACATATTGAGTGGAATGTGATCCAGAGTTTCGGCATTTAGCAGTGGATACTTTCAACCAAGGTCAGGTGGCCGAGTGGTTAAGGCGGCAGACTTAAGAGTGGCCTTCTTGTGGATTCAAGATTGCTCTGTCTAATTTCTGCTGGGGAAACCTTCGCGAGTTCGAACCTCGCCCTGATCAGTTTTGCTTTTTGTGGGTGCACTTTGCTCGTTTATCCTTAATCCGACGTGGTATTATTATTCCAGTTTGGTAGAATAATCATGATGAGCCTGTTGGCGATGGTGTAAAAATTCGTTTTTGCGGGAGCTGTCCTTCATGATCCTCTTAGCTAATTGACTAACCAACACCAGCAACACGAATGATTAAACCATATCTTTTGCAACCTCTCAGATTCTCAATTCGGCTGCCTTTATTGATCTCCTCTCACCTCTCTTCTAGATTGCACCATCGACACAAACAACTCCAACGCCGCCTTGTCCTTTTCCCTTACCCCCTCTTCTAGCTGCGGCCACTCATCGCTCCAACCATAGTGGTCACTCTCGTCAATATCAAACGACAAAACCGGCCCCGCGTCCATGTCAGAGAAGGCGTATTTCAGCTGATGCCGACGCTCCTCGTTCAAGCCCACGCCATGTCTGTATCGTTCCATGCCTGGGAAACCAGTCGCGCCCTTTTCAATAGCTGTTGATCCTCGAGGGCAGTCAAACGAGCGGAACGCATTCTCCTCAAAGTTCCTAAACGGCCGGTGTTCGCCTTTACTGTCGGCGAAAAAGCAAGGGTTGTCTTGTTGCTGGATGTCGACGACGACTTGAGCAGCGTCTGACCAGCCGCTTCCACGGCCCATTCTAAAGACTTTGAGAGCTGTCATTGATTCGCGCCATCGGGGGAGTATTGTATGCCATCGAAGGGAGTAGGCAGTTTGGGCCATTGGGCCCGGCCCTTCGTTCATTTCAAGGATGAGGTCGTTCCTCTGGTACCCTTTGTTCGACACTCTTATGCTGTTGCCGCTCAAGTCTTTACCAGCGATAGTCTCGCTCTCATCCAGGGGTACCAGATGATGAGCATAGAACATGACATAACACGCGTCGAGATATAGCTCCTCAAGGCCTCCAGCCACCGTGTCCTTCCCCTGAGTAGCAATCCAGTCAATCTGCCACTCATGACTAAAGATGTAGTTGCCCAGCGCGAGGACCCTCAAGTTGGGGAAGCCACCCTCGCTGGGATTCACGAGCCGAAAGTCCATCTTGGGGCTCCATCCCCACGATGCGCCGCAGTAGAGCGATAGCGTTCTGAGATTTGTGGCCAAAGACGGTTGGAGCCACGTCTGCGGCAGACGCTCGAATAAGTCGTACTTTTCGAAGAACCATGTGGCACCTTCGGCATCTTCGGAAGGGCCGTCTTGTACTTCTGTGGCGATGTAGAGCTTGAGATCGACGAGACTGGGGAGCGACATGACAGTCTTGAATGCTTCTGACGTTGTGAGACGCGGGTCGAGATAGTCGCCTAGGTTGGAGATGGTGAGAGACTTGATTGGCAGCGGTCCGGTTGACGTCCTTTCCCGGACTACCTGACACATCCCATAGTATGGTTCGTAGAAGAGTTCCAGCTCCCGATCAACTCTTTCTTGGTCCGTAAGATTCCAGGTACCAGCTATGCACCGAAACACCGTGTCGAGCACGCGATAACGAAAATCGCTAGTCTCCTCAGGTCCCCAGGTAAGCATGGGAAGGTGGACACAGAACTCGTTGAAGCGCAGATGCACAGCTGAAAGATTATGAAAATGCCTCAGGTTAGGCAAAAGGTTCATGAACCATTCGGGGCCTCTATAATAGTTGTTGCAGTTGTATTCGTAGTGCGGTCCAACCCAAGTATCCAGCGTCGCCTCTCGTACCAAGTGTCGTAATAGACCAAGCTCCGGGAGAGCTGCGTCTTCTTTGTGCGCGAGGGAGCAGAAACATTCATAGTCATTGGCTATCCCTTCGCGAGCTCCCAGTCGCACGCTCCGGAATGCGTGGACTGTTGCGAGAACTCCGAGTTGGCGGTTGACAAGCCTGAGGCAGAGTAGCGTGGGCCTGGGTATCAGGGATATGATCTCGTTCAGAATTTCTGTAGGTAGTATCCTTAATGAGGCCGTTGAAGAGTTTCCCATGTTGATCTTCGTACACTACTGCTTGTTGTTGCAAGATGAAAATTGCAACGGTGAGAGTAAGCCGGTGAGCGAGATCCTTTCTCCTTGGTGTGGGTCAGCTGCTCTTATGGCTTGGCACATTATCCTAGGCGAGACAGATGACCTCGTACTTGAAATAAAGCCTGTAGGAACAATGCCCGTGTTAGTTCTAAAGAGAAGAAGAAGAAGAAGAAATAAAAACCATGTTCTAGTTTCTCCAGCGGTTTCAAATAAGCGTTGTCAGAGTCAACTCCAGCTCAGAAATGTCCACGCCGGGTTCACTCTCATGGCCCATGAGTTCGGGTACATAACAGCCCCCCAGTCTAAGCATATGTATCATTCTCTCGTCTCCTGAAACTTTTTCTTCTTCTCCAGAATAAGCAAAAACTTTGCCCCCGATTTGATTTAAGTGGCGGATAGCAGACAGCGGGTTAAAAGCATCGACAGTAACACCAAGAAAGGGCCCGCTATACATGCGATTCCCGGGATCCATCTGGATCTTTTCAGATAAGCATAGCCTTTTGACTGTTGCAGAGGTCCTGGATCTCACTGTTGATGTGGTGTTGATTCCGCTTCCCGGAATCTCGACGGGTGCTAGAGGGCGCACTGCTCAGATCAATAACTTCGTCCACAATAGGCCAGTTTAGTAACGACGATGATACCATAAGAGATTCCAAGATATTGCTGTATCGCTATAGTGAACCTCATGGTAGTCTACTGGTCTTGGCGTATCGCCGTGGCAAGGCTTGGCGACAACACCGTCGATCCATTCGAGTACTGCAATGAAAAGAGGAATTTCTCTCAATCTCTCACTCCTTCGATGCCCCATTTGTCTTTGGTAACTCTTTTTCAACAAAAAATAGCACCCTGTCAAAGATCCAATGTCAGCTAACGCACCCGATCGAAGTGAACGATGGCCCAGCGCAAGGAATTGACGACTCACCAAGAAACTCTCCAATATGGCTTCCCGTTCAGCCTCTTACACATGCCCCTGCTACCGTCATTATCAGGCGCAACGTCAGCAGAGCACCACCCGTCATCTGCAAACTCGAGCATCTTTTCCCGGAAGAGCTTTGCGGCGAGGGCCTTGGCCAGACCGCGTCGACGATAGGGTTCCTAAATATTCGCATCAGTCTGAACACTCGAAGAAGTAACCCAGACGACAGACGTACTTCGCAGTGAAGACTGACTAGTGAGCCATCGAAGCCTAGTCTTGTTAGAAGAAACAAGCTCAGGGTGGAGAGAAACCAACCCAAAAATGCCCAGGATACAGGGGTTCCGTCATCAAGTTTTATTACCAAGCTAGGCATCCGACTCAAGACTTCTCTATACCCCAGATTAGCTGTCAGTTCTCCTCCCAGTCACTGCGCAACTTACACTGTTCGTGGAATGTCCGTTCTCGAAACGACAATTCGGCAATCATCCTCACTCGCAGTCCCCCAGTTCAACCCCCCAGGAAGCTCGTCACCGCCGCCAGGTATATCCTCATACCTAAACAGCCACTTATCGTAAGCTCCCGTGCTGCGTGGCTCAACGCGCCCAGACTTGGTCAAGATTTCTCGCACAGAGTCGTGCAGGGTTCCTAGCAGTACGGCACCGGGATATACGAGTTTCCCGTTGTATGCCTTTGCGATTCCTATGCATTCGTCTACGAGTCTTGCAAGTTGGTGTTCGTAGACGGGACTGTCCTTCGAGGCGGATTCGTCAGGATGTTCCAGCGTTGAGTAAATCCACATTTGCGTATCAGGAACGCCCCCGACCTCAATATACGCCGCGGTGAACCTCCTTGGCGGTAGTCCATCGTTCTCGAGACCGGTCGACTGTGAGATGAAAACCACTCTCGCAGTTGGACTTAACCCGCCCTCAAACTTGGTAAACTGCAGCCGTCGAAGGAGCGAGAGCGAGTAGGGCAGCTGATCACTCAAGAGCGTCAGCAACCCATCGGAGATCTCGGAATAGACTTTTGCGTAGTCGGCCATGGCGGGCTGTCGATCTCTTGATTTGCTCAGTGTCGGGGTCAATTGTGTTGTCGGTCGATGACACAGTTTAAGTCGGCGGTTAAAGTGTCACAAGGCTAAATTTCGGATATCAGACGGTGACGCCTTTATGCGGAGAAGCGACTCGATGAGATCCAATTGCTTTTTCCTACGAAGCTCATCAACGGTTTTTAGTAATTGCAAGCGATGTTGTGACGTTGTTGTTCGAATGTTGTGATAGCCAAAGTGGTTGCGGGGGCCAGTTGAGAGTCGGAATAGGATTTTGTCCAACTCATGGTATGACCTGTAAAACACAGCAGCAACAGAGGGTGATACAGTGACATCATCTTAGTGTCTTTTTATGTTGACCGAGTAGTTGTACAATAAGATGATTATGATATCTTGGATACGCAAGTTATATGAGACATACATTTGACAAGCTTGGACTGGGTGTCAGACCACAAACAACAAATAGAATTCAGGTAGGTGATTCTTTAAGTTAAAACAGTTGACGAAAATAAATAACATGCATGGTCTTTGAAATGAACTGAAAACCAACTGCCACTTATCGTGAGATTATGTCAACCTCCGATGGAACATATCTTTAGGAAGTGAGAGACCAGCAGTAAAAGGCTTTCCAAACCACCTACATATTGCAATCTCGCATATTATTTCAAACCAATGCGTCCATATCCAGTCTGATCATCCTCACTCACGAATGCTGACGTCCATACCCAGAGCACGGGTCATACATACCACATTCAAGTTGACCTATGTGGCTACCCTACATCCTACCTGGAAGCTACAACTCAATGGTAGAGAGGCCTAGTGGAGATATATTTGAGCTCATAATGGTCTTAATAGACTCCTATTGATAACTCATATCATCAGACTTAATTGCCAGTTGCAGCTTCAGACGGCAGTTGTTCCTCGCTAACTCCGGAACCACCACACTGGGGAAAACCGTGGGGGTAAAGTTCGAACAAGATGGTCTAGCAAAGCCATGATCTCGACAAAAACAAGTCGAACTCACCATCTCCGGATCTAGAGAGGCCCGGAGCATATCCGCATTATCACGGCATCTCTCCCGCTCAGGTGCCGTGATAATCTCGATTTCAGTGGCGTTCCTTGCACACACCACAAACGCCTTACCTGGGGCTAGAACATCGATAGTTGTCAATTAACTAACGCCCAAGTCCCTATTTTGCCACAATTTTAGTTTTCTTTTTTCCCCTCTTAGTGATTTGGGCTCACCTCTCGCCGTTTAGCTTAAGCGCTAATAGCTCCTTGATGATGGTTCTCCCGTGTCCCTACTCCCCAACTCCCCGAGGTAAGGCATCCCCGTGAACTCCCCGAAAGCCCCTGAAATGGATAACGAGCCGGCCCGATCCAATCGGTGCTCTTGGGTGGAATCTCAGCCGCTGCGTGAATCGTCTATTTTTCAACTTCACTCCAAGGCTTGAACCAACGTCGGCCCACCACATCGACCACCACGCGATTGCTGCGGGCTCACATCGAGCGATAAGGGTGGGATGAGTGCTAGACAACACTGGGATACGGTATGTGGGTCGAAATAAGCTTAATGAGGACTGCTTACGAGGTCAAACCACAGACGAGCCGATCCCTATCACCTGTGCAGTAAGCCGTGGGGCGTCCCGCGAGAACTACCTCGTTGTTGCGAGTATCTGGTATACCGATGACCAGCCGCCGACGTGAATATTGGTCTAGATCAATGAGTTCGGCATCACGGCATCTCCTGTTGTCTTGTTCTTCTTTCACCATCGCCGTGGCTGTCGACGCAATCGTCCGGGGAGGACACTATTGCTTCACACGAAAAGTCTTTGGATATACCATTTTCGGGTAGCGACCTTGCCGCAAGTCAGTAGCATGTCTTCATGCAGCGGACGAGACCCAATAGTGGCAGGTGCAGTGTCCAGTCCACGATGCCGATCTTGTTTGCGCCCAATGGGACCCTGAGCTAATTGGCCTGAGAGTAGACTTCGCAAGTTGGGGGTACCACTGTCACTGGGCTCGACATTGGAGAAGCAAAACCCCACCCCACGTATGAACATGGAGTTGTCTCGACAGGTCCTGTGCCGTGATGCCGAAAGAGGTGTGCTGCCAAGGCCTAAGAACAACGGAACAGCCACAGAGCCTCTTGATTCATCACAAGGGGAAGACGTGCTCGCGTGCAGGTGCTGGCTTTGGTGATTACCGCATTCTCGGTACAGGCAACGGTTGTTTGTCCGTCCCTACGCTCCCAAAAGTGAGCGACCAGGAGGACTTGATCGCGAGGCAGGCAAGAGAGCTGGGAATCACACAGGGAAGGCATCAAGTCGAAATAGGATTGTCAGCGTCGTCGTGAGCTTGACGCACATTCGTCAACATGCCGGAAGCTCTCGTCATGAGACGATTGACATTTGCGATAGCCTCAAGCCCAACTATGGTCTCACGGTGAGGTTTGTTACTGCGCCTGCCGAGTCATGATCGAGATGCCCAAGGGGATAAGACGGGTGCCACTGCGGGAGCTGATGTCGGGAGGCGTTGAAAACCGTGGGGGGCCAAGACGGGAGTGGATGGAGAAAGCCACCACAGAGCCAAGCTGAACCGTTGGACGAGCACCGACGGCCCGGAGCATGGGCACCCTGTCAGCCCCAGTCAACATTCAGAAGAATTCGTGAACAAGGTTGCTCCCAGCTCGTGTGCCTACTAGAGTTCAGCGTGGGTGGGGAGGTGACAAACGGCCTCATGGCGTGCTCCGGGGCTGAATGCAGACACGGCTGTCCCTGGCTACAGTAGAGCACCGATCCAGTTTCGATCTTGTAACACCGAAAAATGGGGAACAGCGGATATTCCAGGCGGAAATGGCGATGGCCCGCGAGGATGACGCTTAAGGTAGTGCGGCCTCTGAGAGAGAGAGAGAGAGAGACCCTTTCTGGATGACCCGAGATGCCAACGTCGATATTTAGCTGAACCTAATGATTTGCGTTACTCGAACGGAGCAAAAGAGTCGAAATTGACACACCAGGGACCCGGGATAGAGCAATATATCAGGGTCCATTGCGTCAGATCTAGTTTAATGAGCCGGGGAAATTAGCCCGCGCCGGAAGATCAGCTATGCGAGTCTAGGCCACGGATAAAGAGCTTCCCAGCTCTCTGGGTGAGGGATCCAATTTGGTCGAGATCGACGAGCTAGAAAGATCGGCAACTCGACGCCGAGAGCTGTTTACTCTAGACGTTGTCTTGGTGCATGTTAGCTGTAGTTTGTCCAAGTCTAGACTCCAAGAGGGACCGCGCGACCTCAGCCTTGAGAAGCTAGATGCAAAGCCTAATCTTGGTGTGCGAGTAACATGTCCAAGGGGCATGCGGCGCTTGACCAGGGGGATGCGGCTGTTAGCGAATAGGTCAACAGGCGAATCATCTGGCGCACATGGTTGATCAACGTTGTATAGGAAGGAGTATCTCGAGAAGAGACAAGGGCGAGCCCATCACGATACTCGAGTCATATTGTATGGTTTGATTCTCGTAAACAATAGTCATTATTGCATCGTCAAATGCATCCATCAAGAACAGCTCTGACCTGTGGCTTCGAGCGGCGGGACGTGCTCTCGATATCTGATCAAAAACTGGTGTTGGGGGATTTGTTCTCTGTGGCTTCGGTACAGTTCCGTAGCAGTAGAAGATTAATAGCGGGTGTAGAAACGGCGACATTCTCATGGAAGTATCGATCGCAGGGTTTGTCTCTGATGCTTTTGCCGTTTTCCATGGTCGTTGGTAATGGTGATGCATGGCCCTGGGAGAAGTGGGGCCCGTGTGCCACAATCACCTAAATAGGGAAAGGGTGATGGGTTTGTACAGGGAGTTGGGAGACGGCCCGTCAATGAGGCAATCGAGATGCGAGTTTTGGTGATGGGGAATTTTCAGATAACGATGACGGGAATGAGACACAGCTACCTAAATATGGCTCTGATGTGTCTGTTCATCTTGTCTACAAATGGAAGTTGAACCATGGGAATGGCTCCTGCTGCTGCTGTGATCGCGTGCCTGGAATCTCCCCGAAGGAAGGAACAAAGTGCTACATAGAAGACACGAGCTCTCGGGGAAACCATCATGCGGGCTGGCAGGGAAGGAGCTTTCTACCTGAACTCCCCGCGAACCCTTGGCTTGTGTAATCGTGCCCTGATCTGGCCCCTGCTCGCCCCTGCTCGCCCCTCACCTTCCCCATCGCCAATGTCATCCTTCCCCTCCTCTTTGTCAAGTCTCTGAGTTCATGGCCTTTCCGAGCCCAATGATTTCACGGCGCGCCAAATCTGAATCACGTCTTTGGCCCGTTCACTTGCGGCGCTATCTTGACTCTAGTCCCGCTCCCACCAGACCGAAACGGGCCAAGGCGTTGTTGGAGAACCCGCTCCAGAAGGCTTCTGGATCTGCCATTGGCCTTGAACGATGGCGCAATCGGAGACGATATCGTCGTGCGGGCGATCTTGCAGGGATCTCTTGTTTTTGGAGCTTTGCTGTGAGGAAAACTCTGCCAGCTTTCTTTTCGAGGGCAGAGAGAGGATCGATAAAATGCCAAAGTACGAGGAAAAGAGATTCGAAGGAGCCAAGAAGCGTCACAGATTTCCACGACGGACCCATAGAGAGAGGTTTCAACGGCTGGACAAATTAGCCGCGTCCAGCGTCACTCCCGAGTTGAGCTCCCCGAAAACGCGGCGAATGCGGGTGGGTTCATAGCGGAGCATGGTTACAATATGACATACTCAGATCCTTGCCAGCACGCAATCTGGTCGGTCGATTTTACTAAGCGGCCGAACTCGAACTCCCCATGCCGCTGTCTCCGCGACCAGGCCAGGGCCCTCCACTGGAGACATTGACGTTGACGACGCCCAGAAGCTGAAATGGATCAGTGGATCACGACGGATTGACGAGTGAGCAGTAGCTAGGGGTGTGCGTGTCATGAAGACATCCCCGGCTCTTGATTGCGACACACCGCGCGATGCTCGTTATGCTCCGAGGAGACACACGATCCAGTACGCGCAGCACGCGGTACGCGGTACAAATTGGAGGCGTCTGCAGGTTGTCACAGGCGCCCCCAGGCCGGCCCTGGGTGTTTGTCGGTCCCTGGTCATTACAGTACCTGCTGGGTACTGGCCATGTAGGGTTGGAATATTGCGACAAGACTGCACCTGGGACGTGGGGTTGTAACCAAAAAGAGGGCTGATAATGATGGATGGCATGGGATGGCGATGTGACGGAGATCCACAAAGTCCAGTTCGATTCTTGCATCCTCGACTCCATCCGGATCGCCGCTGTCGGTGGCCAGTTCTCGTGTGAAAGAAAGTTAAATTTATACCCCGTCCTCGCCTCTCTTTCTCTTCTTGGCCTTGTCCCGCGTCAAGCTGCACTGCATCCCCTCAACCTTCTTCCAATAGCCCTGGGTCGAGTCCCCTCACAAGACTCTCCAGTCTCATCCGCTTCCTCCGACCGTTGTCTCTCGCCAGACCCTCCCTCCACACTCCAACCTGGCGACTTCTTGTCCCGTCTTGGCGACAGACCTGGAGGAGCGCCACTGACCGACCGACCGAGCGATAGTCCGAAAGACGCCATCCATCGCCTGCATCCGACTCCACGACAATCCTCGCCGACTCAAATAGCCACGTTCCGCCCGTTGCTAACCCACCTCTTCATCTCCCCGGTCTTGGACATTTCACCATCTTCTTCAGCGTTTGTTTATCCTTGCACCTTTGTCTTCGTTGCCGCTGTTCGACATGGCTCCCTCCGCCAAAAACATCAGGTCTGCCCTGGAAAAGTTCATTGGCGCCGATCACACAGCGCCCGAGGAGCGAGCTCCCTCCATCTCCAATGCCGACACTTATATCGAGCGTGAGCCTACAGTAGGCGAGTTTCTGGCCGAGATCACTCCCACTGCTCATCAAGTTGGCCATTACTTCTACAACCTGTTCCCTTTCCTCTCCTGGATCGGCAAATACAACTGGATTTGGTTCCTCGGTGACTTCATTGCTGGTGAGTATTTTTCCTCTTCTCCCCGAGAATTGTCCATGGCTGACCTCGACTCCCCGAACATAGGCACCACTGTCGGCGCTGTTGTCGTGCCCCAGTCTATGGCTTACGCCTCGCTCGCCGAACTCCCTCCGCAATATGGCCTGTACTCGTCCTTTATGGGTGTGCTCATCTATTGGTTCTTTGCTACGTCAAAGGATATCACCATTGGGGTAAGCATGCAGCCTCCCACAGCGATAACCCTGGAAGAGCCCAGCTGACCTCACCTTTCTCCCAGCCCGTTGCCGTCATGTCCCAGGTCACCGGCAATGTTGTCCTCAAGGCCGCAGAGACCATCCCTGACGTGGAGGGTCATATTGTCGCTTCAGCCCTTGCTGTCATTGTTGGTTGCATTATTACCTTCCTTGGTCTTGCCCGACTTGGCTGGATTGTTGAAGTTATTCCTCTGCCGTCCATCTGCGCCTTCATGACCGGCTCCGGCATCACGATCGCTGCCGGCCAGGTCCCCAAGCTCATGGGCATCAAGGACATCCCCACCCGTGGAGCCGCCTACATCACTATTATTGAGACCCTCAAGCATCTTGGTGACACCAAGCTAGATGCTGCCCTCGGTCTCTCCTCGCTGGTCATGCTCTATGGCATCCGCTATATCTGCGCCACCCTCGCTAAAAAGCAGCCGCAGCGCGCCAAGATCTACTTCTTCATCTCAACCCTGCGAACGGCCTTTGTGATTCTGCTTTACATCGGCATCAGCGCTGGCATCAACCTCAAGCACAGGGACAAACCCAGAGTCAGCATCCTCGGCGACGTCCCCAGTGGTAGGTCCCTGCATATTTCCCTTCGCGTGCCCGCACCGTTGTGACTAACTTGAGCCCCCAGGTTTCACCCATGCTGCTGTGCCCGAGGTCGACTCCCGCATCATCAAGTCCTTTGCCTCTGAACTGCCCGCCGCTGTCATTGTCGTCCTGATTGAGCACATATCTATTTCCAAGTCATTTGGCCGAATCAACAACTATGTCATCGATCCCTCCCAGGAGCTTGTCGCTATTGGTGTTAGCAATATCTTGGGACCCTTCCTCGGCGCGTACCCCGCCACTGGTTCATTCTCTCGTACTGCTATCAAGTCCAAGGCTGGTGTTCGAACTCCCTTTGCCGGTGTCATCACTGCCATTGTTGTCTTGCTTGCCCTGTACGCTCTCACTGCCGTCTTCTTTTACATTCCCAACTCAGCCCTTGCTGGTGTTATCATCCACGCTGTGGGAGACGTCATCACTCCCCCCAAGGTCATCTACCAGTTTTGGCGCGTCTCTCCCATGGAGGTGATTATCTTCTTCGCCGGTGTCTTTGTCACCATTTTCAGCTCCATTGAGAATGGCATCTACACCACCGTCGCTTTCTCCTTCGCTGTCGTCATCTTCCGACTTTTCCAGACCCGGGGCCGCTTCCTTGGTGTTGTCCGCGTCAGAACCATGAAGGCCAACGTCAACAATGGCTCATCGAGCCCCGGATCGGTCGCAAAGGAGGTCGCCGTCGATGACAGCGACAGCTCCCTCCGAGCCGGCTTCCTCCCCATCGACCGCGACGACGGCTCCAACCCCAAGGTGTTTGTCCGCAGCCCCTACCCCGGTGTTTTCATCTACCGCTTCGCCGAGGGCTTCAACTACCCCAACGCCTCGCGCTACCTCAACCACCTCACCGAGTCCATCTTTGCCGAGTGCCGAAGGACTAACCCCTCTCTGTTGGGCAAGCTGGGTGTAAGTTGAAGAGTGCCGACTGTAGTTACCCTGACATGTAGCTGACTTGTATCACTAGGATCGCCCATGGAACGACAAGGAGCCTCGCCACATCAAGTCGCAAGAGAACGACCAACGCCCCATTCTCAAGGCTGTCATCTTGGACTTTTCCTCGGTGAACAACGTCGATGTCACGTCTATACAGAACCTGATTGATGTTCGAAACCAGCTGGACAAGTTTGCCGCTCCCGAGGTTGTTGACTGGCACTTTGCCCATGTTGAGAACCGATGGACTAAGCGTGCCCTGGCGGCTGCTGGCTTTGGCTTCCGAACCCCCCGCAGTATCGAGGAGGAGGAGGGTGCTGGTCATTGGAAGGCCATCTTCAGCATTGCTGATCTTGGTGGTTCCGACAGTGCTGCAACTGCTGCTGCTTATGATGAAATGTCCAAGACTGCTCCTCTACGCCAGGACATTGAAGCTATTGACGACTCCGGCAATAGCCAGTCATCTGAGAAGGCTGCCTCTAGCGAGCCTTCCAGGTCACGCCTTGTCGCCGTCAAGGGGCTTAACCGGCCGTTCTTCCATCTTGACCTTCAGGAGGCCCTCGACGCTGCTATCTCCAACGCCGAGACAAAGCAGCACTGATTGCGTCTGTCTATCATCTATCTATTTTAATTCTGTTTTATGGGCATTGAGCGGTGTTTATATCCTATGAGGGATTTGGTTTTCGAGAAGGGTCGCATATGCGGCTCATGTCTGGGAGTGCTTTTTACAGTTTCACATCGCCACTAGAAGTTGAGCGATATCATGTCAATACCCCAACCCAGTTTGTTGTTTTGCATGGAATGTACATGTTAGTTCTCTGCTTGATACCCTGTGTATGTAGCCTTGTACTGCATGTGTCCTGGCCCTGGTCGGCACAGATCATTATATGACGAAAATAACGAAATGTTCAGCAATACATGGTTCTCTGGAAATAAAACGTGCTTGCATGGAATCTACTGTCTTGACTTGAATTATCTCGCCGTTTATTGATGCTCTGGCGCATTCAAGCTACGCAAATGGTGAAATCGTGCAGATAGACAGTCATGATGTTCTGTCCTTTACCCTTGCTTGTTGCATCTCGACCAGAATCGGTACCGGTGGAACAAGGCCAGTCCAACCAGGATGGTGTTGACGGTGAAGATGTAGCAATTTAACTCGTGACCATGCTACAGTTATCGTAAACACTCGTAACTATGAAGGAGAGAATGGCCGCTTGCGTTGAGTAGTTTGGCGCGCTGGTCAAGAAATTAATGAGACAGCAAAAGGGCAATGGACTTCTGACCGCCTCGATCTCTAGTATTTCATAGCGAAATGAATCACGCTAAAAAGAAACAAGAATAGTAAAAAGAGACTTTAAATAACTACTGACCGTAAGGTATGTTAATGGACTATTTCACAGTTTCCAAAACCAACAATCTAGCTGTTTTTAGAGTTATAAAAGTGAGTACTCTCTACTCTTTCTCATTTCCCTTTCTCAGCCCGCGTGTTTGGACACCTTTCCTGGCTTGGTGATTTGCCTTCCCATCCAATCCTGTCTAGAAATGCGCGCCGCGTTGCGTTGTAAAGGCAAAAATGTTTCAAGTGCTATCGTGGCTCCTCTCGAAGCACCTCTCGTCTGCGCCTAGTATCTGACTACGCTTCTCGGGGACGTTGGTGAATAAGACGGCGAATCTGATAAAGACGTGCTTTGTCAGGTGCCCTTTTGAGGGTCAATCGCGATCTTCTCGGGGGTCTTTGAGACTGTGGGAGCCAGCATGACAACGTCCGAGCACGACAAGCTGCATGAGAGTTTCGTCATGGGGAAGTGATTGTCGAATGGGGCTGTAGAATGGACGAATGCCGTTCGCAATTGGTGTGAAGGTGGTGGTGTGAGCAGCTCAATACATGGGCTTCCCCGCTCGTCGAATTGATGAGCTACGAGTATAAAGGTGCTGCGAATTCCGGTGGAACAAAAGAAGCTCTTGAGTATCGCTTTCTAGTTGCTCTGATAAAACTCACTGGTAGGCACAGCAAGTAGTTCCAAAGACACGACAAGATGGCGCCCTCTGCTGTTCAGAGTGACACACCTATCCACCCCAAGAGCCAAAATAGAGAACCGCTGAAGCTATCCGGCGCTCTCGAAGACTACGACAACTTTGATGTGACTCCTTCCATAGGCCGCGAGTTCCCCAAGGCTAATCTTGTCGACTGGCTCCAAGCTCCCAACTCGGACGAACTGATCCGCGACCTCGCCATCACGAGTAAGCCCGATATCTATCCCTAGCTCTCGTCAGACTTCTAACCCCATAACAGTCTCCCAGCGCGGCGTTGTATTCTTCCGCGCCCAGGACAACCTCACAAACGAGCTCCAGAAGAAACTCATCCTGCGTCTCGGCGAGCTCACGGGCCGTCCCTCAACGTCCAGGCTGCACATCCACCCACTTCTCAACTCGGAACGAGACGGCGGCGGCGAAGACCCGGAGATTAGTACCATTAGCTCCAAGCAGCACGCCAAGTTCAATACAAGGACGCAGGATGACGGGGTGGTAGTTACGAAGCGCAACACCGAGATGTGGCACTCGGATATCGCGTTCGAGCCTGTCCCCGCGGACTACACGAGTCTAAGGCTCACGGAGCTACCCAGCACCGGCGGCGATACGCCCTGGGCCTCTGGGTATGACGTCTACGACCACCTCAGCCCGCCGTACCAAAGGTTCGCCGAGGGTCTCACTGCTACTTTCGCGCAGCCCAATTTCGCAAAGGTTGCTTCGCGCTCTGGCTTCGCACTCTACGAGAAGCCGCGCGGGGCCCCGGAGAACACGGGCTCGGAGCTCAAGGCGGTGCACCCGGTGGTGCGGACGAATCCGGTGACGGGGTGGAAGAGCGTGTTCCCGATCGGGGCGCACGTGGGCCACATCAACGGGCTGACGGCCGAGGAGAGCGGGAACCTGCTCCGGTGGTTCTACGACCTGGTGGCCAAGGACCACTCGATCCAGGTGCGGCTGCGGTGGGAGAATCCGAATGATGTTGCCATCTGGGATAACCGGAGCGCGTTCCACTCGGCGACGTGTGACTATGGCGGGCTGGGTGAGAGGTTTGGCAATAGGGTTGTGGGAGTTGGGGAGAGGCCGTATTTTGATGAGGGGAGTGTATCGAGGAGGGAGAGGTTGGAGGCTGGGGATGAGGTGTAGTTGGGCAGTGTTGGATATATATGATGGGTTGGGAGTTGTTTGATTGCTACGGAAGAGGGCAGATAGGGGTTGGACAAGCTCTTTTATTTGGACATGTCACAATCTTTTATTTTACAGTAGGTTACTTCATTTATGATATCTGCCTGCTGAAGGGGTATCTCTGCAAGAAGGGTGTTGAGGGTTTCATTAATCAAGTGCTGAGCACCCTAGCCACCTTTTATGAAATCTCATGAAACAAGTTGCATGCACGGGTGTAATCAGACAGTCTCTGGATGGATCATCGCAGGCGGAGGTTTCGTCGTTGCTCAGGGGCTGTTTGGCAGGTCCATGGTGCTGGTGGTCTCCTATGACTAGGGGTAAGAGTGCACCGCGTTCATATGTCCAGTTGTATTTCTTCGTGATTTCTAGATGGATGGCGTCGCGGCTGGTGTTGACGAGGGCTTGGCGATTCAGAGAAGGAATCACGATAACGGCGAGGTTTAAGATGGCCAGGATACTCGAGAGGGAAACTTGATGGATGAGGCAGTGGGTCAGAAAAGCAGGTTCCATACCAAAAAAGACTGGTGAATGACGAGGACAGCCATCTGAATCCGTGATAAGCAAACCTGCAGGTTTCAAGTTGAATCTTGAGGCGTTACTGGGCTAGTCTACCAAGTATGATGATATGCTCGGTTTTGTAAATTGAAATGGTTTCCAGCTTAGACATAAAGTCCACACCTCATCTGCTTATACGTAAGTCGTGAGGCGGCATTGAACCTGAATGCTGAATACGGGTCTCAAGCGTTTACATCAGTGGCCAAGACACGGCGCTCCTGATAAAGTCTGCAGCTTGGCCGTGGCTATCGCGTGTCGAAAGATAGCATACGTTATTTAGTAGTTTCTATTAGACATACAGACGTCAGTGCGTAATTCCTTAGTAACAAGAACCGATATCGGCAACGTTGATATCGAGAAGAGCCATCTCGCCGAGGTCTACCACCGCGGGTCTCAGGTCATGATAGTGGATTTGAATATCCTCTCCGTAAGCTATGGTAGTAAGAGTAAGGCTTAGGCCTCGTGGTCTAATAATTCTGGCGGTAGACCTCAGTGAGGTCGTTCTTATTAGCATGGGCGTTGTCGATGTTGGTTCTTGAGCACAGAGGAACTTATAGTCGATAGTCAGGTTGCTTGTGATAGTAGGGAATAAAGGAATAAAATTAGTCTCTTGGGGTGATAGAGCAATTTCCATAGCATGTATGAAAGGCTAAGATGGCATCTATAGACTTTACTTAATCCAAGACTTAGGCCTCGTACATGTTTGGCAAATCTTGACCGCGGTTCGAAATCATTGGCGTGAATGACAGAATGCCTGGCATGTGAAAATACGAGAATCTCGGGAACTACGCTTACAGTACTACCACTAACATTATTTGTACGCTGGCGTTGATTCCACAGTTAGCTCTTGGGTGCATTTCAAGAAATCCTCGCGCTGAACTTTAGCAGCCATGCACTTAGTATACAATCTCGGTGAAAATTTCGCTTGGTCGACTAGTCGGCCTTGTTCAATATACAGGAACCATACACGCTTTATGATTTCTATCTTCACCCACCCATGTTTCCTAGTTCTTGACGTTGGTGCCCTTGATGTCGAGCTTTCACTTGGAGCCGGTCGTGATAATCAAGCATATGGACTAGCTCGACCGGTTATTCAAAGGACTTACACATTCCTCCAACGACAGCGAAGTGACAGAGATACGCAACCAGAACACTTGACATGTAGCATCGACATACGCAAGCTGTCCTTTATGCAAGAGTGGCGTTGTCAATCAATAATGTATAGAGTCATGGGTATGGATGGCAACTTGGTGAAGCCACTAAGCTATCTATGGCTACATATTCTGCGGCCTGGATGTGATTGCAATCCATGGATGTCTGTGGAGCAAACAACCTCCGCTTGACGTCAGTCGCACACTGGAAGCCAGGGGCTTGAACGCAAGCACCGCCAGACACGTCCTGCTATCGGATGTCCTCCCGATCTTGTCTCGGGAAACGCCGTATCCGGCATTCTCGGACGCACGCTAATCAAGTGTATTGAACTCCATAGGTAGGGCCCTTGCGTTGAAGTGCCGTGGCATCTTGTGAAGCCCGCAAAAAGTGCAGATGCGCCTAAACCCCACAACCGGCCCGAGGATGCCTTGTAATTATAGGAGATCAACCTAAGATCTTATTCTCTATGCCATGAGTGCACAGCAAGGCAGCTAAAGGGCTTAGGCTCATGCAATTATAGGGGATTTGTACTGCGTCTTTAAATCTCGGATTTTAGCTATCTGCGGTCATCACAGTCGGAGACTTGATCGCTTCAAGTAGTTAGGTAAGCCCGGTGCCGAGGCATTTAGACCCTCCTGGTGTCCACATTTAGACCGACGAGCATCCACCGAAAGAATCTTCAAAGAATTCTTCCACGCGCTATGGATCTTCTTTCTAGATGACAAATTGCAGTCTATCCCTGTAGATCGACTGACGGTGGACAGGGGGTTACGTCAGTTGAGGCGCTCACCATGCCTTTAAATAAACCCGAGCTCCTGCTGGAGAGGTCTTGTCTACAATCACATAGACCACGGCTTCACATATACACTCAACTACCTCACCATGTCCATCTCACTCAAAGTCTTCCGGGGGTCTGCCGAGGGAAAGATCCGCTCCGATGATGTCTCCCGGCAGCTCAAGGACCACGAGGTCTACATCGAGACGACACATTCCGGCGTCTGCGGAACTGACAAGCTCTACCTGCCGAGCGGAATTGCACTGGGCCATGAGGGCATTGGCATTGTCCGACAAGTAGGATCTGGCGTCACCACGACAGAGGTCGGCCAGCGAGTTGGCTTTGGATACACCCACGAGATCTGCGGTAACTGTGATAACTGCTGCACAGGTAAGGGAATCTTGTATCATCGGAGGGATTGCGTGGCTAATTTTCACTTGCAGACATGGACCAGTATTGCAGAGAGCGTGTCCTTTACGGTTTCGGAGATACCGACAATGGATCTTTCAGCCACGGCGCCATCTGGGACGCCAAGTGTGTGATTCCCATCCCCGACAGCTACGACTCGGTCGATGCCGCGCCCATGATGTGCGCTGGATCGACTGTCTGGACGGTCCTGACCAAGTATGGCGTGCGATGTGATGACCGCGTCGCCGTGATGGGCATCGGCGGTCTCGGCCACCTGGCCATCAAGCTTGCTGCTGCCATGGGATGCCATGTCGTGGTTCTGTCCAGCTCAGAGTCCAAGCGACAAGAGGCCATGGAGTATGGTGCTTCAGAGTACCATGTCTGGAAGTCTGGGGACGAACCCCCTGCCGACTTCAAGCCCGTCAAGCACCTGCTGCTGTGTGGCAGCGCCAGTATCAACTACAGCAGGTATGTGCATCCCACATCCCTCAATCAAGAGTCAGGGTTGCTAACAATGACCAGCTTGAGCTCCCTCGTGGACACCAATGGCACTATTTACCCTCTGACGGCCGCCATGGAGGCAACCCCCATCCCCTTGACCGAGCTTTCCCTCAAGGGCATCAAAATCCAGGGCTCCCTGGTTGGCTCGCGCGATAGCATGCGCAAGCTGCTCGAGTTTGCTAGCCGGAAGAATATCAAGCCTACTACCATGACCTACCCGTTGACGGAGGAGGGCATCCAAAAGGCCATCCAGGACTTGAAGGACGGAAAGGTCAGATACAGGGCTGTTTTGGTACGGGAGTAAAGGCAGATTATAATTTAATAGCAATGAACATGGTGGTTATCACGACATTAACTTTCTTGATTTTGAGTTGGGAACCTTGGAGCTGGTTATTTGATGCTCTGTCTTGTGGTGTAACTCATACCTAGGTAGGTTCTCTTACAAGTTGAACCTGAATGTGTGGTTATGACATTTATATCGTAGTGAATGAGAGTAGCGGATCATTGTAATCCAAAGCTTTTTGGTTGTTGATTATGCGTTCATCTTCTTAAACTATTCACCCAAAACAAGATAACTCCAAGTCCAGTATGCTTTCCATATGCAAAATCAGGCGCTCGCTACCATGCTGTTTTAAACCTCACCACCCTTCGAAGCTCTCTCTAAAGTATGCTAATGACCAACGAGTAACTCCTTAAACGCTCTCGGCGTAGTCGGTTTCCTTTGCCGGCGCCTTGTTCTTCTTTTCAAACAGCTTCTGTCCCACCTTGTCCGTCATCAGATCCGCCTTTTCGCCGAGGAACGTCTTGATGGCGCCGTAGACGCCCGAGACAAGCCAGAGCAGGGCGTTGACGAGGTCGATCCAGACGGCAACCTTCATGGGGCCAACGCTGCTGCCCTTGTAGGGGTTGTCGCTGTCCCTGCCGAGGAAGATGCCCGCAAAGATGCCGAACACAACCATCCACGTGACGAAGAGGATCAGATCCCAGGCAAAGGCGCGGTAGGTCTTGAAGAGCTTGAGCTTGCTGCCGATGAATGGGATTGCGCCGAGGGGCGTGACTGCGACGAAGAGGAGGGCCGTTGTCGCCGAGAGTCCAGCCACGGTGATGGCAAAGATCCATTCGACCGAGAAGCCATCGTCGGCTTCGTTGTCTTTGCGGACGCGGTTGCCGTAGAAGCCGCATGCGATGAGTGCAAAGACGAACTGCAGGCCGCGACATACCATGCGTGGCACCACCTCGAATGTCTTGAGCCAGGTCTTGCCCATGGTCTTGCCAGTATCAGCACCCTCGTTGAAGGCATGACGTCCGGCTTTGCGGCCGAGGTCGGCCTTGTCTGCGGAGCGGAACTCGGAGGCGGCGCCGGCGAAGCTGTTGACGTTGTGGCCGAGTTCGATGGCGGCCTGGCCGGTCTTGAGGGCGGACTTGAATTTGCTCATTGTAGAGTGGGAGGGTGGGTTTGAGTTGCAAAAGAGTGAAGAGACCAAGCTGGAGTTGACTGGCGATGTCGATAAAGCGCGTTGATGAGGGTATCGTGGTGTAGGATGTACAAGACTGGCCGGCAGTGTAAAAGGGCAAATGCGAAAGAAATCTCAAAGGAAAATGTCGCAAAGTGATAAAGAGAGGGATGATTCATAGAGTGAGAATATCTAAAGACGGCCTTGGCCTTGTCCTTATATTGTGCTTGAGGACAATGGATATCTGTTTTTGGTGCGACAGGCAATCAGGAGCCTTCAATCATGGCCTCACAAATGGCCTACAAAACGCGAGACGCTTCTTCATGACTAGAAGACGACAGCCAATCAGACCAGGATCGTCATTGTTCAGTGTCTGACAAGCTGTCAATCAACCCCCAATCGTTTGTGGTTTGCCGCCCCTGGACGAGGCGCTTAGCGAAACGCCGAAACCGGGCCAGCTTCATTACGCGCTGCCACAGCGTGGGCCGGGTATTTGCAGGCCACAGCCTAAATATAGTAGACGTGTCCTGTGCGCACGCGTATTCATAGACAAGGGGGATCATTATGGCTCGTTTTTACAGGTCAAACGGGGGGGCTGTTTCAACAAAGCGACCAGACAATAGCTTCTTGTCAATGAATGAACGGAAAGCGGATGGGCAGATCGCTGATTGGTCAGACCGTATTCTCAGCAGGGGCTTTGGGGTTTAAAATTAGAACCACCCTCGCTATTCTTTGTTTCACTGTCAACGAGGCTCTTTTGATTTCTATTTTGCATCTTTCAACCTCTGAGGAGATGGCATTTCGCAGATTTGATAATGAAAGTCGGAGAAAATATCAAATGCATTGACGTTGACAAGACTACTAAACTTACTGCCAAGCCCAGAAGCACGCATGATAACTGGAACCTGACATACAGAGATGATGTGTACCACGATGATTTCTCAGAAATACTTCTGATACGACCAACATTGTAAAATCGGATCACTCAACAATACCCACCAGAAAGAGAGCGTCCGTCAACACAGACCTTCACCGCGTCGCGATAGTAATAAAGCAATTGGCAGCACCCCAGGCGGCATCCCAGCTCCCAAACACAAGACGAGACAAAATTGCAAGGCAAAGGGCAGCAGCAGGTAGAAAGATGGAAGTATAGGGCATCGAGACCAGCCAGCCCTCGTTGACGATGAGGCCTCTGAATTCCAACTCGTACAGGGAGGGGAAGCCGCTCTTGTTGCAAAGTTCCAAGACATCCCTGATTCCACAAGTAAGAGACCGCATACCAGTTAGCAAATGTGCCGTGGAATGGGGAGTTACCTTTGAGAATAAAACAAGTCATCTGACAGGAGATCATTTCCTCTTGCCCTGTCAGGTTCCTGGAACGCCAAAGTCAGATGTGATCTCCTCTTGAGCTTCAGCAGTCTCCTCTGAACACTTATGAGGTGCTCTATTGGGCATTCGTCGTCAAGATCCCAGTTTCTTAAGTCATTACACTGCCAGAAGTGATCATAACGCCGAGTTTGTGGGTTATAAGCGCAATTCTTCTGCAAATGCACCCCGTCATCAACGAATTCCTGCACTTCTTGGATTTGCTCATCAACATTCTCAGGTGTGAAAGCTCCGAGAAACAGGTCGCTGCCGCTACCAGCCTTGGTAGAACAATCTAGCCGGGCGACAAGAGAAATGCTCTGTAATGTTTGTAAGTTCCATGCAGTAACTTCGCTTCTCCAACGTAGTTACTCACCGAGGCTACAGAAACCGCCGTCACTCCATAAAAAGGAAGATAATGGCTCCAGGTTTTAGGACGGTTGCCCCAAGCGTTGCGAATTGATTGCCACTGAGTCACATTATCGAACGTGCTTATTGCTGACGTAGAGACCGAAGCCGACAACACATGGCATTTCGAGGGCTTGCCGTAACATAGAAGTAACGCGCATGATTCGGTTTCGTCCGCTGCAAGAAGTGGCTTCAGTATCTTCTGCATTTCTTCGATCCGCTCATAATGTCTGAGGCCCGACGCGGGCATTTGCCTAAAGCATGGCTCTTGGAAACCGTCTGGACTATTATCCTGGCACGTTACTTCCGGACTGTTGCCTTCTGGTGTGATATCATGGCTCCGATGACGAACACTCGGGCTTGTCGCAGGTCCTGGATTTCGTGTGTCGAAGTTGCCCAGTGGCAGTATCGTTTCCCAGGTTGAGGAACGACGTTGTAGACCAAGGGGATGAGCAAAGAATGGAAGGGATATTTTCAGGTGATGCAGGCCTGGTATCGAGAGCTCAAGAGCGTGAGATGATAGGCTTTGGCTATTGTTTTGCATAGATCCTGCATAGTCGTGTATTTGTTGGAGTTGTCTTTCTGGATCATCGTCCACGCCACCCGCGGACCGCTGTGCTACAGCCTGTGGTAGACTCGGAAGACTCATTTGTGGCAATCTTGAACAGTAGGTTGGAACAATCTTAGAGCAATTGGGCTTGGGGGTTAAATAGTGAAAACCTGTTCAGCACAGCCTGGCCGTAGGAAAGCAGGCTGTAGGCATCGAGGCTGTGTGCAGGCTTGGCCAGAGTCAAGTTGGTGTCGTTGGGCTCTGATTGCTGCCCAGTTGTGAATGTCGCTGGCATGTATATGTAGTTGTGCCTGAAACTGTAATAGTGATCGAGGCAATGAACGTGTAAAATAACAATGCTGTTGTGGTCAAGACTTCACAATGTCTGAGTAAGCTGGGTTATCCGAAGCTATGCAGTCTTGATATCAGTCAACGGGTGTGTGAATGGCGTAAGTACGTAGCCCATTTGAATTGATGCTAACCGAGACGTGCATGGACCATTAACTTATAAGAGTATGTAAAATATAACTCAAGTTTGAGTAACTTACAACCCAAATTGCAGATATAACCAATCGACATCTAACTACCCGCGCTTATTACGTACAGCTATATACCTTTGCGTAGATTAAGTACTCTCTTAATAGTTAGCAGCTACAGGGGCTAGAGCGCTATAATAACAGCCAGGGGGGCCGCCTCTAATTTCTATAGCGTACTAATTAGGGGAGAGACCGCTAGAAATTAGCGACTATACCCTAACTTATAGCGAGCTATCTACTAAGCTCCCCCCTCACTAAGAGCGCGTTTTATAGCGGACTTTATAGGTAGCTGTTAGTGACTTTTGTCAAAGAACCTAAGGTACGGGCTGCGTTACAAGTTACTCAAACTTGGGTTGTATTTTACATGCTCTCTAACTTATCTACTAGAGACTTGGTGAGAATGTATGTTCGAAAGATGTGGATAAACATAGTCCCCCTACAAAGTTGGGAAACCATCCATTTGACTCCTTGTCGACTATTCGTAAGTTATTAATACCGTCCTTGGAGTCGACGGTTGCTTTAAATCAAATGTATCCTATCACGCCGCTCTGCAGGGCGATTTATAATCTCTGTGCCATTTATAAGCAGATGACGTAATGTCCGTGAATGATGAGACAATCCTCGATTTCTCGCAAACCTTTTCAACACAAGACAAGCATCATTTCTTGCGAAACAGAGGTGAACGAGAATCTCTACAGTACACACCACATCCGTGGCACTGCAATCAACACCATCATCATGGCCTCCAAGTCTTTCTACGCCCTCGTTGCCGGAGTCGGCGCTGGAACCGGTAAAGTTGACCATCTCCCATGATATCCGATATCCCCGCTTACAGGCCAAACAGGTCGCGCAACGGCTCTAAGATTCGCTCAGAAATACCCCGTGGTACTGCTTGCGCGTAGACCGGAGAGCTACGAGCAGGTCGTGGCCGATATCAAGAAGGAGGGAGGCCACGCAGTTGGCATCACCGCCGATGTTGCTGATCCGTCTACCCTCAAGGCGGCCTTTGAGTCGATCAGCAAGGAGTTGCCAGGAAGTCAGCTCGCTGCCGCTGTCTACAATGTCAACGGTGGATTTGCCAAGAAGCCATTCTTGGACCTCAGCATCGAGGATCTCGATTCCAGTATCGACGGGACTGTGTACGTGACTCTTACCAAGCCAGGGTCTACGTGACTGACATGTTTTAGGCGGGCATTCTTTCACTTTGCTCAAGCTACCCTCCCGCTTCTCCTAGACTCCGTCCCCAACTCTCCTCACCCACCAACGCTCATCATCACGGGAGCAACCGCGTCGATCAAGGGTTCAGCCGAGTTCGGGTCCTTTGCTGCTGGAAAGTGGGCGCTGCGAGCCCTGGGGCAGTCCCTGGCTCGCGAGTTTGGACCCAAGGGCGTTCACGTGGCGCATGCCATTATCGACGGCGTGATTGATATTCCTCGTACCAAGCAGTGGGCAGTCAACGGCGGTGTCGAGGATGGAAAGATCAAGCCAGAGGCGGTAGGTTTCATCTCACTATGCCAAAGCTGCTCGAATACTGACTGGTGGTGCTCAAGATTGCGGACGCGTACTGGTATCTTCATACCCAACATCGATCTGCGTTTACCCAAGAGATTGACCTTCGGCCTTTTGTCGAGAAGTTCTAGCATAGTGATAATGTGTAATAATAAAAGCATAATTATTCAAGGCGCGTGCTGAATACTTACTTTATCGTGTTGCATTTATGGAATTGACGATGGCCAAGTCTTGATGAGACAAAGAGCGCCAAGTTGTTAATCACGAAATGCCCCAAAAGATGGCGATCAGATAAACACCGTCTATCTTCAACTGCAGACTCGCCTTAGGCCTTATCTGCGACTTAAGTATGCACGAGGAGTGGGTGTTGTGTAATTATTCGAGGGACGGTAATCCGCATCTAACATTGAGACAGCGATCCCATTACCTTCCTCATTATCAAGAATGATATACCAGTCATCAGCCTTCCCGCTTCGTCATTTTAAATCTTGCCCAAACATCATCACCAGATACCATTTCATCAGTTGGACCACAGCAGACTTGCCGCGTATTATTCTTTTCGATCTTGGATCCAGCAAGCATTTACTACTACACGCTATCAGCATGTCTCACCAGTTTCCCGACTTTCAACCTGGTCGTTTGAATACCTAGGAGTACGCTATTTGCCGCCTCTAAGCCCATGGCTCGGATATCTACGAAGGAGACGAGGGTCCAACACCAGAAGCGATGACAGCCTATCGCTCGTACAGCCAGGACCTCGACGCAATAGAATATGCCTGCTCAACCTCGATATACTCTTCAGTCTCTACTTTTCTGATCAACGGAAAGTTCTCTGACATGAGGATTCTTTCCGGACAGCGAGAATTCAAGACTCACCGTGCCTTCGTCTGCACGAAGTACTCGTACTTTGACAGAGCACTATCTAGTAGCTTCATACCGATGGTGACACACCAACCTGGGGGAAGCCATCCAACGCTGCTTTAATGACTCCCCAAGAAGTCAGAGAGACCCTCGAGAAGCCCCCGGGTATCAATCTGGACAAGCCGATCAACAGGCTAATGACCCCTGCCCAAGATGGGGATCCAAACTCCGAAACCGCGACGGGGAGAGCCATTTCCCCCCACAGACCTGAGTCTGATAACGAGGAAGAGGACGCGGATTACAACACGGAGCAGGAAGAGCAGGAAGTCGACGTTGATAGATTGATAGATCTGTTTTGGTCCATAGGTTATATTTAGCACATAAATATCAATTTCATTGAGGCAGCATATATAATTCTGACTGACAGGGTCTTCATTAAAACTCATCGCCGTCAATCCCAATCATCTCAGACCAACACCTGTTGCAGTCTCGCGACGACCACCTCGAAGAATCTTGCCTGCAGCTTCATCGCCGCAACCGCCTCACCATCTTTATCTCTCGAGCTCTCCACGATACCAAAAGCAGAATGGCCATTCAGGCATGTCAAAATGATGTCTGCAACAATGTCTCCGAGGTTGCTTCTCACGTACCCCCCATAACCTCCTTCAAGCAGCTGTGTCTTTACGCCTGCAACCTCCCTCGGCCGCACAACCTGCGCGCTGTCAAATCCGAGGATGGAGTAAATGGGTTTCCAGTAGGCGATCTCGAGTAATACCACCCCGAGAGAGTATATATCGTGATACTTCTTGAACCCGTGTCCGTGTACATCCTCTCGTGGCCCGCCCTGTACGGATGGATGACGATACAAGTCTTCCGCGGCCACAGCTGGTGGACTCTCTGACATGTAGTCGGCGCTCTCGGGTCGCGAATAGTCAAATCCCGACAGATATGGCTTGGTGAGATCAACATCACCAGAGTATTCCTGGAAAAAGATGATGCTTTGGCTTCGGAGACCTTTGTGCAGCCAGTTCACCGCATGAAGCTTCTCGAGAAACTCGGCCAACGCCCTCATCAGCTTCACGCGGACACTCAAGCTGGGCATTCGAGTCTCGGATATCAACTCCATCAAGGAAGTCGGCTTAAGCGCGGGATCGACGCCATCCGGATTCTCAAAGACGAACCCGTATCGGGGTTCTGCTGCGCTCTGCTTCTCTACGTAGTATCCCAGACAGCGCATGGTTCGGAATTGTCGTGCGGCGTCGTCTTCACGCAAGAGTTCCACGAGGGCTTCGAAACGACTCAAGGTGCGGCGATGACCCAGGTCATTTTTCGCATTTTTCGAGTGCGCTGAACCTGGCTGGGCGCTCTTCCATTCGATCCAGACTTTATGCCAGGAAGCGTCTGATGGCTTGTACCATGCGGATGAGCGACTGGTTGAAGGTGTCGAGTCTTGGAGTAATTCAATCTCCTTGCCTGCGAGTCGTAGCGGCTGGCTTTGACGCACGGAGTCCACAAGTCCTAGTCTTGCTCTAAAGTCTTCCGTGAGGGACGCGCTGTCGATGGCCGATATGAGGGCTTTGAATTGTGCTAGATTAGCTAGGTCGGCTTCCCGTCTGTGCTCGAGTGCGTTGCTGTTCTCGAGGAGCATTGTGCTTGGGTGTTGCAGCGTGGAAGGTTGAGGAAGAGTCAAGAGACAGGCTTGAATGATTTCACAAAGATGGTCGACCTTGTTGTTGAGATGCATGATCTGGTAGTTTGTTCTCTTGTGCTGGCTGCTCAGACTCTGGAGTTGCTGGTTATTCAGCAGCTGGTTTAGATAGTCGTTGAGGGCCGTCAGTTTGGTGAGAATATCCTCGATCTTGGCCTTGTCGGAGATCGCCCATCTCAACCTCGTGGGCACCTTGCTCGTGCTGTGGATAAAATCGAGGGATTTTCTGAGGAGTGCGTTTGTGTGTGGAAATCGGTCCTGTAGAGAGTTGATATCCTCCATCACCTCGTCTTTCGAAGGGTCATTGTCCTGCACCTCGTAAAGGAGAGGCTTCGCAAGAGGTCGGAAGCGGTCATCGAGTCGACCGAAGCGAAGCATCAGTCTGTGCTGCTGATCAAGTACCTCTAGCAAAACGGACTTGCTCGCTTTGTTGATGACGAGCGTCTCGTCATTTTCTGTGAGTTGGGCAATGGTGGCCCAGTCAAGAAGTCTGTACTGCTCTGTCTTGAAGCGGACCCGAAAGAACTGATGGTCATTCTCGAGGCCTTTGGCTTCCGAAAAGAGTTGATATCCTGGATGGAAGTACTCGTGTCAGCTTTGGCTTATAGCTTGCTAAAGGAAAGTGAACCGTACCTTTGATGCATCCCGCAAAGATCTGGAAAAGCAGTGATACACCTCCAAGTCCAACTCCGATAGCTTCCATCATGAACTAAAGATACGGTAAATATGAGATAAATGTGGAGGTTCAGAGGAAAGGATGACCGTTATTGAGTCCTGTCAATGTATATGGAAATGGATTGGAGGTATGGATCACAGACAGACCGAGCACTCCAGCCGCAGTAGCACTCAATCTGCCTTGGCGAGGCTCTGGGGCTGTGCTGAGGACGCAATACGGATGAATACGGAACCGACACAAGGCAACAAAAAGGCATCAACATGAATGGTTTAGTTTCAGATGATCAAGTCTTTCTCAGCCCCCACAAGGAATGTCCTACGGAAGTTGTTGCGTCACCCGCGAGCGGCGCAAACGAGCAAATATGCTCGTGGCTATGAAATGGCTTCTGGGTCAAAGAAAAAGGAACTCCTGTCGTCATCACAAGCCGTATCCGAAGTAAGACGAGATTAAAGATCAAATAAGACTCGTGATGCAACGAAGCTAAGCATGCAGGTTGAGTTGGCCTGATTAGCTGAACCTCGAGGGTGTTGCGGCTGTGCATCCGTAATCTCTGAATGGGGGACGCTATTAGCGCCGACGCAGATAATATTGATTATGGTTGCAAAATGCCTCGTCGTTGCCTTGGACTCATCAGCCGCACTCCTTCGTCATTTTGGGGTGGCAAATGGCTGCGCTCTTGGGCTGATGGTTCGCCAGGTTCGCCGGGCTATATTATGAAATTGGTCAAAGTCATGGCCCTTAAGTACACAGGATATCCCCTGTCGGGACTAAAGTTCGTTCAGGGGGGGTTTATAAGCCAAAATCATGACCTTGAATAATATCCATCAAGTCGATCATGGCGCGACACTACAGACGTCCATACTACGAGACTCTACTCGGCGACGAGCAAGTGTCTCTCGATGTCCCCAAGTCCCTACCACCACCAAACCTCTGCAACACAAACTGCCCAAAGCCAACACAGGCCTTTTCAAAGAAGCAGAAGAGAATCTTGCCAGAAGAAGTATTCCGAGCTGGCCTGGCCAAATGGCTACCGCAGCCCAACGACCCTCTGCTCGACAAAAGAGTCATTCGTGATGCCGTCTTTGCTCAGATCTCGGAATGTCTGAGCGACTTTGGCAAGTATGAATGGAGCTTACGCCCTCGGACCTTTGCCCTCCTCTGGATGCTGGGTATCCCTGAGAAAATGGATGCCTTTGTCTCCGAGGAGAGAACAGATCACTACCTCCCTTACAACGATGGCAACCTACCAGACGTCATCAAAGGCTCTACCCTGAGATTCAAGTTCCTCGGTCTTCAGAGCATCGTCCGATGTCTCCGGGGAAGCGACCTCGCTGAACTCGAAGAAGGGAACAAACATATTCACTTTCCTGGAAAAGCCGAAGCGTACTTTCACTTCCTCGAGAATCTCGGAAACGGCCGCTTTGCTCGCGTCGACAAGGTTTATAGTCGAAACACGCTGAAGACGTACGCATTGAAGCAGATCCGAAGAGGACAATCGGTGCTCGAGGATAAGGATCGGCTCGCGGCGTTTGAGAAGGAGTTGAATGCCCTCAAGACAATCTCCCACCGACATGTCGTCAAGCTCGTGGGTTCATACACCGACTCGCATGATCTAGGATTGGTTATGCGCCCCGTTGCCGACACGGATCTTCACCAGTACCTAGAGTCCAGGGACATCGATCCAGGTGTGAGAAAGAAGAGTCTCAGGTGCTTTTTTGGGTGTCTTGTTACAGCTTTGGCATATGTCCATAAGAAGAATATCCGACACAAGGACATCAAGCCCAACAACATTCTTGTTAAGAGCGGCCAGGTCTTGTTGGCGGACTTTGGGACATCGAGGATTTGTCTTGATGGACACTTGACTACGAATGGGAACTCCAAGGCTGGAACGCCCCGGTATTGGGCACCTGAAGTCATGGATGAAGCTGTAAGTGCATATCTCTATTCCTCCCTCGAATGTTGGCGACCTCATGTTTGAGTCTATTTCTACAAGATACATGTTCTTGCGGTTCTTACGCTCTCCATTATCACATCACAACGTTCATCTTCGACCTTCTACATTTTCATACCATATGAGATCTCTATACTGACTTCCATCAGGACCGAAACACGGCGAGTGACATATGGTCCCTCGGATGCGTCTTCTTGGAAATGGCCACTGCCCTTTTTGGTTACACCCATAACGACATGCTTGATTTCTACTCTCAGCACGGCAATGAAGTCTCGCTCAAGATATGTCTCAACCCAACTGCTACCCGTCTTTGGATACTGAAGCTACGTGGCTCGGGTGCCGGCCCAGATTCCTCCATTCTTGACTGGACAGAGTCCATGTTGCAGGAGAAAGCTGCCGATCGACCTACTGCCGCTCAGATCAGGTCTAGGATTCTTGATGCCGAGACAGATTTCGACTACATCTGCAATCACTGCGCTTCCGAGGATGGCATCGAACAGTCGGAGAGTCTTGCTTCTGGAACCATGATGTCGACTGGTGTTCCTGCTGAAGGAGAACCAGAAAAGCAGGATGAGTCTCCTATGGCCCAGAACGATTCCAGCACCGCCAGTGATCATACCGAGATCATTGGAGAATCATCGGCTCCCGGTCCGGAGATACCCATCCCAAAAGTCTCAGATCACCAACTGCCAAATATTGAAGCCGAGCCCGAGATGGCAAAGACGAAACAACAGTCAGAAGCACCCCCAAGCGAGCCGCTCAAGTCAGCTCAAGCCAAACCTAAGCAACCAGAAAAGAAGAAAGTTACATGGGCGTTAGAAGAAGATGACGATGAGGTTATCGAGCTTGATCCTGGTGATGCATTGCGCGCGTTTCCCGGCACACAGCGTTTCACCGGCCTCCCTAAAGACCAGCGACCAGAGCCCAAACTCGCCCACCAATTTCCCCCCGATGATCCATTCAGTCAACAAGAGACATTTATCCCCCCTGAACCCATCAAACCTCCTCCCTTCTACAAGCGCGACTGTCTACCACTACCCCAGGCGTCCCTGGTACCATCATATCTGCTAGCGGGCACAAACCATCTCTCCCAAGACGAGCTATCGGGCATGAGCGACGATCCCGCAACAAGTAACCTCTTTGTTTACGGCCGTCTAATGTTCCCGTCGGTTCTTCACGCGGTCGCAACACGTTCACTAAAGGGAGCATACTCGCCAGACCTTCAACGGCGTTTGGCCCTTTCGTCAGATGACTGGGAAAAGGCCAATGTGTCGGTCCAGCGAGCTTCCGAGATGATGACGCCTGCTGTTCTTAGCGGGTATACTCGCTGGCAACCAAGAGAATTTGATTGCCCAGTTATAGAAAAGTGCGTACAGGGTGGCCGTGAACAACAAGACCGCAGTCGAGGCATGTCGACATCTGGCAGCAACCCGAACGGCGTCGTGGGATTTCTTATTACGGGCTTGAGAAGAGAAGCAGTCCGATATTTGGATCTCCTGCTCGCAACCACGGAGCGGAATCTGTACCGGATGGAGGCTGCCACTCCCACAACAAAGCACAGCGATGGATCTGAGCTGGATTCTATGCTACAGAGACACAGCGTTCAAGTTCAAGTCGAAGATGACGCTGGAAACTTGGCCAAAGTTCATGCTCACACATATGTCTGGAAACACGGTCCCATGAAACGAGGGACCACTTTCTTCACCCAAGGCGGCAGCGGGTTCACCATCTCTGATAGCCCGTGGAACGAGAACAACTTTGTCCATAGCAAAATGTTTCAGGGCTTGTTGGACAGCAGTTCCTCGTCGCGCAAAGAAGAGCAGGAGATTGCAAACCGGATCAAGATCTCCTACGCTCTTGTAGGTGATCATCTATGCCGCGCTGTTCTAGCGCATGATGCTCGCGAGTTGGAACATCTTCTTGATAACGGATGGCACGCAAACTCTCCCTGTCGGGTCTACGGATCACCACTTCAAGCGTCTGTTGTAGTCGGCAACGAGGACATGGTGAAGCTACTCATTGACCATGGAGCCGATGTCAACGCTCAAGGAGGCCTATACGGAGCCCCCATCATCGCTGCTGCGTTTGCGGCACGGAAGTCAATCACGAGACTTCTGTTGCATAACGGTGCCAGCGTCTTTGCGACTCACCCGCTGCACGCGAATGCGTTGTACCAAGCTGTCGGACACTCTGATTATGCCATTGCGGAGATGCTCCTGGAGCATGCTGCGTGGCTGATTGAGGACTGGGGAGAAGTGCGCGACTTGGTCGAGGAGACTGGCGACAAGGAGATTCAGTCACTGCTGAGAGAGTACGATGTGCGCGATCTTCACCGCAGATACAGACTCAGGTTTCCTAATACTCGGTTGACGAGGAAAGAAGAGAGGCCTTCGTGGGGTCAGATCGCTGGCGTGGTTTTTCGGAAAGGAGCTGCGGTTCAGAGTATGGCAGGGAACTGGAGGGGAAGAAAGGGGGTGGCGGTTGTTGTCGCGGCTCTGAACGCAGGGGCGTCGACTGATATACTGTCGTCTCTAAGGAAGACTGTTGGGCCGTTGCAGGCAGTCGTCTTGGCACTCAGGAAGAGCGATGAGATGTCTGAGCTGAGGCATCAGAAGAGTAACAAGGCTAGCGTTGCGCGTGATGATGAGGAGGACCGGTCTTCAAGCGAAGAGGAATTTACTCCTGGTGAGTCTGATGAGGATGGAAAAGGAACGCAGAGACAGAGGAAGCAACCACAAGACACGCAGGGTAAGAGGAAGACTTCGGGTAGACAGAGCTACAAACATAGAGAAAGGAGGACTGGTTGGGGTAGAGATAAGCCGAAGGGACGCTCAGAGTTCAAAGTGACGGACCCCTTTGGTTCCTTTTCGTTCGAGATGGCTTCCAAGGGGAACAGGAGATATCGAAGACCAGAGAGATAAGAGTTTGGCTGATATGTGATTTGATTTGGGAGTTTTTAGTACTGTTGATACCCTAGTTTGAGAATTCCATTGCATTGTAAAGCGAGTCTGCAAAGTTGCACCGGGTCGAACGAAGACTGGTACCGCCAGATCTCGAACTCAAACACGAAGAGTTAAGAGTCTGTGTATAGTTGTTCTATCCCAAGAGACTTGTACGATATCGCCCTTCTTCGTTTTGAGGGATGCTCAAAGTCAAGGTCGGTGAGAATGGACAACATTTTCTTGGCGTGAACTTCGCATCGGAGGAGGATTTTTGCAGCTTCGATGGTCTGCAACAGGGTGGACTTCTTGATTAGTTTTGCGATAGCCTGGAGGTTTCGAGCTGCTCGAGCCGCTGCCGTATCTCCTCGGGGCCGTCTCGGACTTATTTGTAGACGGAGTGGACCAGGCTCACAATCTTCGATCCCTGCTCGATGAACTGGCCAGCAGCGGCGACCGCGCCAAGGACTTGGAACCCAGACATAAGCAGCTACTAAGGAAGATTATGATGTTGAAGGTGGAGGTTCTTTTTTGAAAGAGTGAGAAGAGGCCGTTCAACCCGGGGTAACCCCCCAGGCTTCGTCACGACCTCCATGTCCGCCTACTCCTCAGGTCATCTTTTCTACCCTGAGGGCGAGGT
>JABEYC010000516.1:0-20340 GCA_013266195.1 Fusarium zealandicum | reverse complement strand
GTCCGAGGCGGAGGCGAAGACTGGGCATCTTGGAGACGGGGACACCGAGAAACGGGAATGAACGATTACGGGCATGAGAATGTTTGTAGAATCAAGAAAGAAGAAACACTGCCCGATCCAAAAGCCAGGGACTGAAGATCACGGGACATCAGAGAGACCCCCAGTAAGCGGCGGAGACGCCTGGTCGGTCATATTGCAAACGGCGCCGGGGCAGCAGGCACTGAGAAAAGAAAATTGGTTGAGAAACCAAAACCTCATTTTCTCAGCTTGTTTCAGCCGAAGCGGAACAAAAATATTTTCAGAGCCATGGCATGGATGATATTTTCTTCGGCTTCCAAGACGCAACACGAGCACACCGTCTGTGAGAATGCCAAGACATAACCCCACTATTGTCTTTATATCACACTCTCATTGGGTAGTGGGTTGCTTTGGATTGGATTGGTTCAAGCAGCCGATAAGCTTAGTGCAAGCATTGCACTTGCCCATAACCTTAAGTAACATAAGCGCAGGCTCAGGGGAGGGGCGACAAGGGAGTAGCGATCCACACTATTGATATCAAGCCAATCAAGCAAGATGAAACACACATGGCCAAGCCTGCCGCTAGACTTGTTCCAGAAGGGAGCAGTGGTGCCAAGGGCATGGCGTCTTTTCATCCTTTCATGTCCTTCAACTCATCTTTTTTTTGCTGCGAGCTGGAGCGACCCCTCCATCAATTCAAACCCCGCGCTGTACAGAGACGCAGATTGATTCCAAGAGAGTAAAGATCAAGCACGCTTCTGCATGATCACCTCAAAGGATGAGAGGGGAAACTCTACATTGACTCGGCATATCTCAACCTCGCGACTTGTTCCTCCATTGCACACGCGTCATTCTCCTAAGCGCCAAGAGCCGCCAAGCGAGCGCCAAGTTGGCTTTCGCCATCCAGAGGCTATAGCGACAACCGCCAAGAGACAAGACCTCCGGTGTTGAGTGCGTGCTCACCAGCTGAACCTTGGTTCATTTAGGCTCTCGGCGAGATGGCGGTTTTTTGAGCGCTAGCTACTCCTACCCTGAGAATGCAGTGCACCCTCTGATGTTTGCGATCTTGGCCACTCGACTCTTGGCCTTTTCTTGGGCGGTGCTGAAATGCCGATGCACCGTTGGCGGGAGATGATCAGAGATCTGAGTCTCGCAGTCTCGCGAAGCTGGAACTGCGTAGAGAACTCGGAAAAGGGGAGCATGGGCCATTCTATCCTTAGCCGCAGTGCTGACCGTGTGTCGAGAAAGTTCAATTGGGAAACCAGTCGCGAGAAAAGCTCATTATCAGCTCTACCAGGAAACCGGACCGTCTTTGCAACGCGATTTAGAGCATACATCAATGGACAACAATGACGATGGCTGCCGTTGCAACTGCCATCAGCCCATGACCTTGAGGGAGACAAGGGGGAAACTAGGGGAATGCCGACTCGCGATGGTCCAAACTTGATAGACGACGCTCGAGAAAGGATTCATGCCGCCGCAACCATGCCATGCCGCAACCCGTGATGCACACCAATGACCTCACAGGCGGACCGTTGGTCTTCTCGTCTTGCCGTTCTGTGCCCCCTTGCTCGTCAATTCCGTGGCCTGCCCTTGAGTTCGTTGCCTTGGCTCGCACATGTTTGCCCAGCTCCGCCAAGATGCCAAGATGCCAAGATCTCCACTGCGCACACCACCAAAGGCGTTCGAGATACCTCCTCACCGGCCCCGGACGACTTTTGTCGAGGTATGTATCCCTGCTTGATGGTAACGCCACCGGAATCGAGAAGGGAGGAAAGAAACTCGTCGAACTTGAGAGAAGCAATTGAGGACTTGAGCATGAGTGTTGAGCTGGTAGGATATCTATCTGCTCGATTGGAGTTGTGGTGGAATCCAACAAGACAGACGGCTGACGACTATCTGATAGGGCAATCCAAGCGTAAGAAACGGTCGCGCTTGTTTCGTTTGACGTCACGGATTTCCCCGATGTTGTCTTCTCACCACTTCAGCACCCCGTCCCGGAGAGGTCCGCCACCGTTTTGATAGCACCACGCCATCCGCGACGGAGGCTCATCCCCCTCATCACGCTACTGCATCCTGGCGTCCTGTAGGGCAGCATGTGGGCGGCTCGTGGTGTGGGGAAGCTTCTGCCGGTGACGGCTCTAACTCGTCGGTCGCGTTCGGCCAAGCAGCTTCGCCAAGCCCTCGGAGCCTGCTAACGACTCGCAAGTCCCGGTGCTTAGGTCCGCTCCGAGGAACTTGGAGCTCATCAAGGGCCTTGATCGGACTCATGTAATGACGGAGGTCTCAAGATGATCCGGCCTTTGAACTATATATAAGCTCTCCCCCCGCATCCTCTTGGCCAAGGTCCTTTTTGTTGTCAATCTTCAAGTCAACAGTACCTCACCAATACTTTCCTTGATCTCATCTTGGAAAGTCTCTCGCTCTTCCATTTGACGAGATTTATCACTCGCATTAATAGTGGTTCGAGTACCTAGCTATTGACCTTTTACTTGTATACCTTACACCATAACTCTACACATCATCTACACGACATACTCAGTAACAAGCACGTACCAAAACAAGCCGCCAGGGGAGCACAACAGAAACGGTCTACAGTCCTCACTCCCCCCCTCCCTTCTTCCACCCTCTGGTCCCGATCGACGCGCTCCCCGAAGCACTACGATTCCGCGACCATGGCGGCAGAATATCCCAAGCATCCGTTCCTCCTCAACGTGGAGGAGACGGCCCAGGCCCTTGGCACCAGCATCGACAAGGGTCTTACCAGTCAACAGGTCGCCGAAGCTCAGCAAAAATACCCCTTGAATGAGCTCGACATTGGCGGTACCATTCCTTGGTACAGCATCCTGACCAAGCAATTGCTCAATGCCATGATTCTTGTAAGTTCTTCTGCGCCCCAATCGCTCCCAATCGCAGCAACACCAAATTGACCGATTACAGGTGCTTGTATTTGCTATGGCCCTGAGTTTTGGTATTAGTGATTACATTGAAGGAGGCGTTCTCGCCTTCGTCATTGTTCTCAATGTCACCATTGGTTTCTGGCAAGAGTTTCGCGCTGAGAAGCGCATGGACGCTCTTCGAGCTCTCTCCTCTCCCAGTGCTATGGTTCTCCGCGATGGAAAGACTCAGGTTATCTCCAAGTAAGCTCCCATCAACTCCTGCGCCCTTGAAGAGACTCCTAATACTAACTAATTCTTTAGCCCCGAAGTCGTTCCCGGCGATATCGTCCTGCTCAAGATGGGTGACACCGTCCCCGCCGATCTCCGTCTCTTTGAAGCCATGAACCTTGCCTGCGAGGAGGGTCAGCTCACTGGCGAATCCATCCCCGTCGAGAAGATCACCGATAACAACATCACCTCTCCTGGAACGGAGAAGCTCGTTGAGTCGGAAGACGAGATCGGCATCGGCGACCGCATCAACATGGCCTATGCCACCACTGTCGTCCGAAAGGGCCGTGGCCGTGGCATTGTGACTTCTACTGGTATGCTTACTGAGGTCGGCAAGATTGCCGCCTCTACCTCCAAGAAGCAGCGCAAGGCCGGCCGCTCCATGAACTGGCGCAAGTATGGCAAGCGACAGCCCGTTGTCGGTCTCTCGAAGCGCATATACGATGTTATTGGAAAGTTCTTGGGTCTGACCGAGGGTACACCTTTGCAGAGGAAGCTCTCTGCTCTCGCCTACGTCCTTTTTGGCTGCGCTGTCATCCTCGCCATTGTTGTGTTTGCTGTGAACAAGTTCAACATGCAGAAGGAGGTCATTATTTATGCCACCTCGCTTGGTATTGCTATCATTCCTGAATCTCTTGTGGCCGTCTTGACCATTACCATGGTTGTCGCCGTCACTGTCATGCGAAAGGCCAACGTCGTTGTTCGTGATCTTTCTGCTCTCGAGGCCCTCGGAGGTGTCACCAACATCTGTTCCGACAAGACTGGCACCCTGACCGAGGGCGCCATGATTGTCCGCAAAGCCTGGATCCCCTCGTCCCACCTCTACACCGTTCGCGAGTCTCAGAGTCCCAACGATCCCACCAAGGGCAAGGTCACCTACTCCAAGCAGGATGACTCTGAGCCTGAGGAAAAGGAGGCCCCTCGCGACTACGATCGCGAGCGCAGTGCCGCTGTGCTCACTTTCGATGTTCCCGACGAGAAGCTCAACTCAAGCAAGCCCGCCAAAGCCCCCGAACCCGAGATTGAATGCGAGATGACCGATGAGCTGCGAGCGTTCCTTCTTTCCACCTCCCTGTGCAACCTTGCTACTGTCCGTTACGACGATGAAGAAGAAAAGTGGCAGACAACTGGTGAGCCCACCGAGATTGCTCTGCAGATCTTTGCCCACCGCTTCACCTATGGCAAGAAGACTCTCGAGGGACAAGGATGGAAGCAGTCTGCCGAGTTTCCCTTTGACAGCTCCATCAAGCGCATGTCTGTCATCTACGATGCTCCCCACGACGAGAGCGGCTCCATCATCGAGGCTGACAAGAGCCTGGTATTCACCAAGGGTGCTGTCGAGCGTGTCCTGGATCTTTGCGAATACATTGGTACTGGCGCTGACCGACAGCCTGTGACCGACGAGCTCAAGGAGACTGTGCTTGAGCAGATGAACTCTCTTGCCTCTCAGGGTCAACGTGTACTTGCCATTGCTTACCGTCCCTGGGATGGTCGTTTCACCGCCAAGCAGGGAGCCTCCAACGATGAAGACGAGAAACTTCGTGCAGAGGTCGAGCAGGGCCTGACTCTCCTCGGTCTCGCTGGTATCTACGATCCTCCTCGACGCGAGACCAAGCACTCTATCGCAGAGAGCTCCAATGCCGGTATCCGCGTTCACATGCTTACTGGTGACCATCCCGAGACCGCCAAGGCCATCGCCAAGGAGGTCGGTATCATTCCCAAGAACCTTGGAATTCTCCCCGATCACGTCGCCAAGTCAATTGTCCAGAAGGCCACCGACTTTGACCGAATGACCGAGGAAGAGATTGATGCTATGGAAGAGCTTCCTCTGGTTATCGCTCGTTGTGCTCCCGACACCAAGACCCGAATGATTGACGCCCTTCGCCGACGCGGTGCCTTTATGGCCATGACTGGTGATGGTGTCAATGATGCCCCTTCTCTGTCCCGCGCCGACGTTGGTATTGCTATGGGTTCCGGCTCTGATGTGGCCAAGTCTGCCGCCAAGATCGTGCTCACTGACGACAAGTTCAACTCTATTGTTGCTGCCATTCGTGAGGGTCGCCGCATGTTCGATAACATCCAAAAGTTTGTCTTGCATCTGCTTACCTCCAACGTTGGTGAGGTTATCCTCCTCGTTGCTGGTCTTGGCTTCGTTGATGACTCCGGTCTCTCTGTCTTTCCTGTTTCGCCTCTGCAGATTATCTGGATCAACATGGCTACCTCTTCGTTCCCTGCCTTTGGACTTGGTCGCGAAGCTGCAGCCCAGGATATCATGCGCAAGCCCCCTCAAGATAAGAAGCGTGGTGTCTTTACCAACCAGATCATTGTTGATATGATTGTCTACGGCTGCATCATGGGTGCCTGCACTATGGCCACTTTCTGTATCATCGTCTACGGTGCTAACGGTGGTAGCCTGGGCGAGAAATGTAACCAGGAATACTCTGAGGCATGCAGGGCCGTCTTCAAGGCGCGCGCTGCTACCTTTGCTGAGCTGACCTGGCTTATCCTGATCTCTGCCTGGGAGTTCAAGAGTCTGCGCCGCTCCATGTTCCGACTTAACCCCGACGACGACAGCAAGTTCCCCGTTTTCAAGGATATCTACTCGAACCGCTTCCTCTTCTGGTCCGTCATCATCGGCGGCCTCTCGGTGTTCCCTGTTGTCTACATCCCCTACCTCAACCACAACTTCTTCAAGCACACTGGTATCACCTGGGAGTGGGCTCTTTCGGTTGGCTTCACCATTGTCTTTGTCGCGGGCATTGAGCTCTGGAAGATGACCAAGCGCCACTACCACCTCCTCGAGGATGCTCCCGTCCGCCGAGGTGTTTGGGGCCAGGGCGGCGAAGATGCCGGCAGACTCGGCCGAACCATGTCCCTGTCCAGCTTCAAGACCTGGGCCTCGTTTTCGCGAAAGGACACGGGCGAGTCGCTCGGCAAGCGAAGTGTCTCGAGGGGACCTACCGATCGCCATATCGTGCCTCAAGGCCTTGCAGCTACTGAGGCTTAATTTGTTTGTTTTCACTTGAGAGAAAATATAATGGAAAGATGAAAGTAATAATGGAGGGTGTGTTGGAAAAAGTCGACGAGAGGGAAAGAATCATGACGCATCTTGGTATCTCTGGCCATATCATGTTGATGATAATTGATATCACCTGTATTTTTGTTATTTTGCTCCTCTATTGAGGCTCTTAGATATCCCGCTGTTCAGGCCAAACTGGCCGACTGCGAACAATGCATTGCTTATGATCATAAATATCCTGACTAGGAATACTTGGTGTGACGTGCTCAAGTAATGATGGCTTGCGATTCGTAGAAGAGTTAATAAAATAACAACGCACTCGGTCAAAACCTTGGCTTTACTAATTAGTTAAGTTCGGTGACGGCATTTCCGCACCATGTTCAAATTCGAAGCCTCGGGTCAATAACATGTAGATGCCGTAACGAGGCAAATGGCTTATAGTTTTTAATGAAAAAATGATTGCATGTCGTAAACTCTAGTGACAATAGTACTGCATAACCCTGTTTTCCACCAAACGAACGAATACTCAGAATACAAAGCAGGTGCGCCAAAACTCCTTCAATCCCACCCCGTAAGTCCCGTCACACATCGAGGTAGACCTAGATGATCGCCCCGAGAGCAACACCCAGCACCAGCAAGAGTCCCAGCCCGGGAAGGTTCATCCCCGAAGGCGCCGAGTTCCCTTCAGTGCTCGTTGAGTTGAGACCCAGGTATTTGGCGCCAATGTTGGTCAACCCGCCGCTGTTTGTCAAAAAGGCAGCATTAGGACCGACGTTGGACACACCGGAACGGAAAGCGCCAAAGTAGGTGTAGCGGCCGATGAATTTTGACTTGTCGAACCACTCGAGCGTCTGCTTGAAGAAGCTCTCTGTCGAGGTAGGATCCTGGTGGGCCAGGGCGTACTCGGTGACCCAGATCTCAGTGTCGGGCCATCTTGGTGATTTGTTAGTTAACTGGCGATGAGACGGTTTACAAGTGAGACTTACTCGGCTAGGCGCTCGCCAATGTGAGACGCAAGACCTTCAAAGTTGTCGTACCAGTGCACGGGGAGATAGTCCCAGGTGCAGTTCTCATTGGAACCGGCTTTTTTCTTGATAGAGGTGCAGTTACCGAGGAATTGTTTGAGCCAGGGCATCGAGCCCCAGCCGCCGGTGCAGGCAGGCAGGCCGAGCTTGATGCCCATCTCACCGAGAGGCTCAAAGTTGGCGACCCAGGCTTCGGCAGCTACCTTTGGTTCGAGGTTGCTGCCGCCCACCTCGCTCGTGGCATCAGGCTCGTTGAATCCTAGGACGTGGGTGATGTTGATGCCGTCCTCGATGAGGCCCTTTACGTTGTCAAGAAAGGTCGTGTCGCTCGTATCGGTGCCCACACCCCACATCATGGGTACGAATTCGAACTGGTCTTGAGGTATGTTCTTGTACGCCGGCGAGGGTTCATCGCCGTAGTTGTAATACCAGGTAATGTCGCTGCCGTTTTGGGCCCATATGTTGTCGTCCTTAGGGTTATCATTATTGGGCACGTAGCAGAGCCCTCGTTTGTTGTCGCCAGCGGCAGATGCAAAGCCTATGAGGAGCAGGGCGAAGAGTGATTTTGGAGAAGCCATAATGGGTGTGTACTGAATGGAAACGTTGACCAAATGTTGGTGATAAAGAAGAGAGTAGTTGTAGGTATGGTGCAACTACTATAAGAGAGGAAAGTGAGATGAGTTAAAGACTGAAGTTGTAGAGAACCAAAGGTCGAGCACGGGTAGACTGCTATCTTAATGGGGTTCCCTCTTGAATGAGTTGACAGATCCAAGCGTTTATCGCTTTAGGTGTAGTAGTGTATATATTTGCGTTCCAATCCTGTCGCTGTCTTGGGAAGAGGTGAAGTTGGTGGGGTAGTTATCGCACCCGAAATGTTGTAAATGAGAGCAGCTTCAATAGCGTTACTTGGTAGAAAGAAGGAAGAAACGGTCACGAAATAGAGAGAAGCAAAGAAGGAGAAGGAGAAATGATCCAAGTGAGCAAACAGTATCGAGGGGAATGGCCTCAATAAATCGGCAAATGCTCAGAAACCCAAAACTCTTTGGGTCAAGCATCACTTCGCGATGGCTTGTGGTGATCAACCGAGAATGGAAGACGCCCAAAGCCCTTGCGATGCTGATTGGTCTGAAAGATCCGGATCAAGATAGCATCGCATGCTCAGGACGCGAACCAGTGGCGTCTAGAACGCTATAAGGACCTAAGAAAGCATAACCGGCATCTTTCTGTGGATGGTTCAGGGCATTGGCCGCACTACGGCTTGTTTATCAGCCATCTTGCGCAGGAACCCGAGCCCCCTGTGCTCTGAGACCTGAATATGGCTGCATCTTGACTGGGGGATTTCCCGATGAATGGTTCGCACTCATGAGAAAGTCGGCGTCTGTCTCGCTCGTTTTGCCTTTGTAGCTGGGTTGTTAAGGCCAGGCTCGACCGGACGCATCGAGAATATGGGCCTTGCCACGGAGCTACGAGCCCCAACACGGCACTTTTGACATATACCCTTGCCGTCTAGGTTTAGGTAGAATTCCAGTCGCTGGAGCTCGGAGGAGGGGAGAGTGTCATCGTCTGGCGATGACAAGCCATGTTGACTCGATATCAGTTGGTAGGTAGAGGTCCTGTGAGAAAAGAGCAATGCTAAGCTTCGGAGGGGCAAAGTCGTTGGTCGAGTTGATAAGATAAATGAATGTACTGATGATGTTGGGACCTGATTATTGAGGTGTCTTGCAAGGAGGATCGGAGATTCAATCGCCGACATGCCGACTTGCGTGTCTCCGCAGCTCATCTTAGGTAATCCCCCGGAACCTCGGCGATCCATATTCCGCTTCCCGAGGCCAACTGCCATGCCTCGGCTCATCCCCACACATTTGAGCCGCACGGACGCCAAGTACCGTGGCAGCTTGCCGTGTCATCCCCGAGCAACGGGCTTAATAGTTTGAAGCCCCTCCCATGATGAACTTCGCCTCGGCATCGTCGACTCCTACTTCAACCAAAAGTCTGCGCACCCATCATCGTCGCTCTATCTCTCCATCTCCCAAAACATACCCATTCACCACATCATCACCATGGCTGCTGAACGAATTGGCTCCATCATGAAGCACCTGGCCCCAGGGTCAGCGCTAAACAACATGTTAGTACCGCCATCTACGACGCACACCGAACAATCAATCTAACCTACCACGCAGCCAGTCAAAGAACCCCGATGATATCGTCATTACCCTCGCAGTGCGAACGCCCTTGACCAAAGCCAAGAAGGGCGGCTTCAAGGACACCAGTCTCGAGTACATGCTCTATGCTCTGCTCAAGGAGGTTCGAGAGCTATCCCACATTGATCCTGCTCTCGTCGAGGACATCAACCTTGGAAACGTACGTCGCATTTACTCCATGATAATCTTGGAACACTGCTGATGATGCCATAGGTCTCCGATGGCAAAGCTGCTTACAAGGTTCGCGCCTCGGCCCTCGCTGCTGGATTCCCCAACACGGCTGGCGCCTCCTCCGTAAACCGATTCTGTTCCTCTGGTCTCAAGGCCACCGCCGACATCGCCAACGCTATTTCCAATGGCTCCATTTCGGTCGGAATCGCAATAGGTGCTGAGCAAATGTCCATTGGTGGTGATGCGCTCGAGAAGCCCTTTGACGAGGCTGTCACATCACAGAGTCAAGAGGCCGTCGATTGCATGCAGCCCATGGGGTGGACGAGCGAGAACGTCAGCAAAGACTTTGGCGTTACGCGTGAGATGATGGATAAGTTTGCTGCCGAGAGCTTCCAAAAGGCCGAGGCCGCCCAGAAGGCTGGCTGGTTCGACGACGAGATTGTGCCCATCACAACCAAGATTACGGGGCCCGATGGCGAGGTCAAGGAGGTGACGCTCACCAGGGACGAGGGAATTCGACCAGGCACTACTGCCGAGAGTCTAGCCAAGATCCGCTCTGCGTTCCCTCAATGGGGCGGAGCCACGACTGGTGGCAATGCGAGCCAAGTCACAGACGGAGGTGAGTATCTCTTGTAGAACGTTGAATGTAGGCATCATCGCTAACTATTGGAATAGCTGCCGCCGTGTTATTGATGAAGCGATCTACCGCTATGAAGCTGAACCAGCCCATCATGGCCAAGTACGTTGGTTCCACAGTCGCAGGCCTTGCGCCGCGTATCATGGGCATCGGTCCCAGCATTGCTATCCCCAAGCTGCTATCTCAGTTCAACATCTCTATCGAGGATATCGATGTGGTCGAGATCAACGAAGCCTTTGCCTCGATGGCCGTCTACTGCCAGGATAGACTGGGACTCGCGCCGCAAAAGCTGAACCCTCGCGGAGGAGCCATTGCCCTGGGTCACCCGCTGGGCGCCACCGGTGCAAGGCAGATCGTGACTGGTCTGGCTGAGCTAAGGCGGCAGAAGAAGAAGATGCTGTTGACGAGCATGTGTATCGGAACTGGACAGGGTATGGCGGGCCTGTTTGTGAACGAGCAGGTGTAGAGGGGCAAGAGGAGGGTCTGGTCAATACTGTGACGCTATTGTAAATTGGCTACGTACATATCTCTAGCCATGTTTGTAGGAATATCTGGTTCAATACATGTATAAAGTTGGCCCAAAGCTACGAGTCAGTTAACTCTCACTTCTTGAGCGAGATTGCCGAATATTGGATCATGAATTTTGAACATTTTGCCGTGACAGCATGAAATGTTGAGTCACACCGCAACTTGACTTTGATAGGCTCTCGTATAGCCCAATGCAATCGCCTCAGTCACTGAACTTTGCGATCCAGCATCAACCTTTCAGCGCCCTTGGCGAGGTTGGCAGCGGTGATCCTCCACGGCCGATCTCGGGTCCCACGGCGTAACGTGCACCACCACCAGAGTCCCTAAGCAGCATGGATCGCTGAGCAACCACGGGGGTAACGACTCGCATACATTTCAGCGCTGCAGTTCGACTCTTAGTGGAGGAAGCAAGCCCGCTACAGGCCGCCCGACCTCCATACCTAGCTGGGGTCTGATGTCACTGGATGCATGTGCTGCAGCGGGCGCGGGTCCCTGGTTTTCAAGGGTTCGGTTTAGCTAACGGTTCCACATGATTGGCTCGCTGGCCCCGACTGGATCTGAGATGGCCGGGATCGAAACTGGCTGATGATTACGCAGAGAAAAGAGCCTGACCTAGGAAAAGATGATCCCTTCGTTGTGTTACTCCTCATCTTAGCTTTTAGCGAGTCTCGGGGCTCCTCTTCTTCTTTTGTTCTTGTACTTCTTTTCTCGTGACTGGAACCTCACGCGATTGTCGACTTGCTGCAGAGTGAAGCCCTTGACTTCCATGCGTTTCTCGTCATCGCCAGTTGCGTCCTTCTCGTCCATCGCTCGTCGACGATAGTTGGGCCTTGGAAGGCTACGGCAGACCGCGCTCAGCTCTAGAACTAGGGCAAGTACGAGTTTCGTCTTACTCGAAAGACTCGAAAAGACCTGACCCCTCTCTCGAACCACCATCACCACGCGTCTGGGCGACTCGACATCCGCAGCCATGGCCGCACGACCCTCCCACAGCCGAAACAACTCCTCCACCGATCACCGCCCCTCCCAGCCAAGCGCCCTCCGCCAGGCCCTCAACGCGCAGAGATCTGGAGAGGACTCGTCGAGACCGAGAAGCAACGATGGCGGCAGCTCTCCGACCAGCGGCCACTTCGCTTCGCCCCCTGCCTCGCCCGGCCCTGCCACTCGAGCCTCAATCGACAACATCTTTGCGAGCGAGTCGACGCCTCTGATGCAGAGCAGCGACTCGCCCTTGAACCGCCGCCGAGGGAGCATCCACCCCGCGCACCCAGGCGTTTGCAGCCATGGCACCTTTAGCCCCCGGCCGACGAGCCCTACCATGACTATGCGGAGCATCGACGAGGACGGCAGCGAGACCGCGGGTTCCGGCACCCATATACCGGCGTTGGATAACGCGATCACAACAATAGTTGGACACGAAGACTGGAAGCGGTGGCTATCGAGGAGAATGCGAACCAAGAAGATGGGCCATAGTAGTGTGCTGGCCGAACAAGCTGGGTTCGAAGACACCAGCCTCATGTAGGAAGCCCCATGCGCTTAGATCGCTCTGAACTGACCTGCTAACTTGTTCACTAGGTATGTTGCATACTATGTCCCTTGTTTGAAGTGGATGAGCCAGTACAAGCTCTCGTACCTCCGCGGTGACCTCGTGGCCGCCATCACTATGGCCTCGTTCTACCTACCCATGGCCCTCTCTCTCGCCGCAAACCTCGCCCACGTTCCTCCGATCCACGGTCTATACGCTTTCGTATTCAGTCCCCTCGTCTACGCCATGTTGGGATCTTGTCCACAAATGGTTGTCGGCCCCGAGGCTGCGGGCTCGCTGCTTGTTGGCACCGTTGTCAAGCAGAGTGTTAGCTCGGGCGAGGACGAAGAAAATGACCTGCTTCATGCGCAGATCTGTGGAATTGTAGCAGGCATGGCGGGCGCGACAGTCCTCATCGCTGGTCTTGCCCGGCTGGGATTCTTGGACAGCGTTCTCAGCAAACCCTTCTTGCGGGGATTCATCAGCGCGATTGGTTTCGTTATTGCTGTCGACCAACTGATTCCCGAGCTGGGACTCGCCAAGCTGGCCGACAAGTCGGGCGTGAGCCATGGCAGCCCTGTTGAGAAGATTCAGTTTATGATTCAGAATGCTCATCAAACCCATGGACTGACCTTTGCCATTGCCGGCATCAGCTTCCTCTTTATCATGATTTGTCGGTAAGTGACGGTTCTTTCTCTATTCTTCTGACCCAAACGGCCTGCTGACCAGATCCAGCGAATTGAAGAAGCGTCTCCAGCCTCGATTCCCCTCCGTTGCCTATATCCCCGATCGGTTCATTGCTGTGGTTGTATCCGCGATTCTCTGCTGGCAGCTTGATTGGGAGAACAAGGGCGTCGAAATCCTAGGAACCGTCAAGGCCGCCAACGGGAGCCTGCTCGCCTTCCAATGGCCGTTCAAGCTAGAACATATGAAACATATCCGAAGCGCCATGTCAACGTCCTTCCTGATTGCTTTACTGGGATTCTTCGAGTCGTCCGTTGCGGCAAAAAGTCTGGGTTCGAGCGATACTATTCAGGGCATCCAGCTGAGCGCCAACCGAGAGCTGATCGCGCTTGGCGTTGCCAACATGATCGGCGGCTGCTTCATGAGTTTGCCTGCGTTTGGTGGATACGGTCGAAGCAAAGTTAACAAGAGCACCGGAGGCAAAAGTCCTGCGAGTTCCATCTTTCTGAGCCTCATCTCTCTGTTTTCCATTTTCTTCCTCCTTCCCTACTTTTACTATCTACCTGTAAGCCTCCCCTCAACCGTGTGCCATACAGATGATGCTGACAGTCTCCAAGAAACCTGTGCTGTCGTCAATGATTACTGTCGTGGCGTGGTCACTGATAGAAGAGGCACCCCATGACATCAGCTTCTTCTTGCGAATCCGTGGATGGACCGAGCTTGGTCTCATGGCCATCATCTTCCTGTCGACTATGTTCTACTCGCTTACCTTGGGCATGGCATTTGGAGTAGGACTGTCGATCTTGATGGTCATCAAGCATAGCACCCGCCCACGAATCCAGATTTTAGGCCGCATTCCTGGCACAAACCGGTTTGAGAATGCCGAAGGAGAGCGAAGCAGCCTGGAGTTTGTCGAAGGCTGTCTCATCGTCAAGATTCCCGAGCCTCTGACCTTTGCCAACACTGGAGAGCTCAAGTCCCGACTTCGTCGCCTCGAGCTCTACGGAACATCGAAGGCGCACCCGGCCCTTCCGCGTCTGCGCAGTCTCGACATGAACCGCAATGTCATCTTTGACATCCATGGCGTCACCTCGATGGACGGCTCAGGAACACAGGTCCTCACAGATATCGTGCGCAACTACCACGACCGCGGAGTGCGCGTCTTCTTCTCGCGAGGCCCGACGCGCCGTGACCACCGGGTCTGGCACCTGATGGTGAACAGCGGTATTGTGGAGTTGGTCGGCGGAGAGGGGCATTTCGTCAATGATGTTGAGGCGGCGCTGAGGTTGACCGAGTATGAGGAGAGCATCACTGGAGAGTCGAGCCGGCAGAGAGATGCTTAATGGACCTGCCGATGTTAGCAGTGGCTCATAAAGAGAAGGAGGCGTGTAACTTCTTAGTTTGTTCTGATAGCGTGGACACAGCGCTGTGGATGTTGCAGAGCGGAGGAGATACCAAGATCTGGCTGCATGAGGGGCGGTGTTGTAGAGAGAAGAGATGGGACGGCGTTGTTGGCGTACCATGTACAGGGACGGATATCTTCTACCCTGGAACAAGATTGGTATATGATTCAGCGAGTTCTTTTGTATTTGAAGGCACCCTCCACGTGATTGATGAAGCTGTCGACATCCCCATACCATGTTGATTGGACTTGAACTCCCATGCCTCGTTCCCATGTTGATAACATGCATGATTGCCACTCGGAAAACCGACGCCTCGAGAAGGTATCCAATTCGTAAGTTCAGTGTTTAAACAACAGGAACATAGTGACCCCATCGTGCCCTTCTAGAGGTCAGCATTTCGTTAGTAATGTCGATCGTCAGCTTCAACCTCCACTTTCCTCTGTGGCCATCTAGTTCCTTCTAATTCTCATACTTACCTTGTGTTAGCAACTGCTGGCTGGTCTCGTCACTTTCCTCCAAGACCTTCCAACTTATTTGGCACTAGAGTCTTCATAAACAAGTACTTTCTACTCAGCCTTTTAGCTTACGATTCACACTCGTTTCATTAAAAGCCTTCGATTATCTACTCTTCGTATCCGGAATCGTTTGCAGATATACTACATTCTTCCCAGGGCATTAATCAGTGGAATGGACAGACCTACGGCACAGCAGACTGCACAAGGACAGGCTTCCTCCGCAGCAGCAGCAGCAAATCCCCCTATCCAGCCTGTCAGTATACATTGTATATCAATCGCTGAACTATAGCAACATATCTGCCGGCTTTGGAAGGTCTTTACGGAGTAGAAGTCAACTAAACGCATTCCATTGCCGTGCTTGAAAGCTGCTATCACTTGCCAGGCCTAGAACCAGCGTCTAATCGCCGTCTAGGTCCCCCAAGTTGCTGGCAATAACGATAACAATGTCGATGTCAATTTCGACTCGGGAATTGAAGTTGAAAGGTAAGGACCCTTTGATCCTTTTGTCAATTACAAAACACATGATTGTCTTGAGGCGAACAACCTGCTAACGGCGAGAAATCTAGCTCGGGGGCGTCGATAGAGTCTGTCACTTCAAGCATTCTCGAGCATACATGTGTCCACGGCCGTCACTTTCAAGAATGCCATTCGACCGACTACTGGTGGGCATATCTCTCGATGTCCCACTGTACTCGCAGACTTGTTGACTTTCAGCAGGGCTCCTAATGATGAAGTGCAACTGGATTGCCTTGATCTGGCGTAGGTTGGCTATGCTTGAACCGCACGGAAACAGCATGGCTGACCTTGAACTCGCTATAGACATCACATAACTTTGCTTCTGTTGGAGAAGAAGCTTTACTTGGCTCCCATTGGCAAGTACCCTCAGGTATGGATCCAATGAGTCGGTTCACGCACAGCTACCAATGCTGACCGTGATCAGAGAATTCTTGACGTTGGTACCGGAACTGGTATCTGGGCCTTGTCCGTACTTCAATCCTCTTACTTGTAGCTGTCTGATTGTTTTGTTTAGTAACGTAGCCGAAGAAACCCCCTCGGCTGTAGTTACCGGGACCGATATCTCTCCTGTTTCGCAAGACGGAACGCTTGCGCAGCATCCAAACTTCATTCACATAAATGACGATGCCCAGGAAGAATGGTACTTTCGGTCCGATCATTTCGACTTTGTCCACATGCGTTACTTGTACGGGGCGATTGACGATTGGGGGAAGCTCTTTCGTCAGGCTTACACTCACCTGCGTCCGGGTGGTTGGGTCGAGAGCCTCGAGCTCGATATCGAAATCCACAGCGAGAATCCCAAGTTTGAGAACGATCCGGATCATATCTTCAAGAAATGGTGGCAACTATTCCTTGAGTGTGGCCAGAAAACCGGATGGCCCTGGGACATTGCCCGTGAGGGCCGTCAGAAGAGATATATGAGAGACGCAGGCTTCAGGGAGCTCGTTACCAAATCGTGGAAGCTGCCGATTGGCGGATGGTCAGAGGACAAGAAGCTCAAGGAGATTGGAGTGCACAATGGCGAGTTCATCTGGAAGTCAATCGATGCCTTTACGATTCATCCCATCGGCGAGGTCCTAGGGTGGTCCAGGGAACAGCTTGCAACGTTGGTCAACAAGATGCTGAAAGCACTCATGGAGCCTAAGACGTTTCCTTACTACACGGTGTAAGTATTCTTCCTATTTCTGCATATATCGCTCACGGTAAAGTGGTGGGCTCGCTGACTTGGTGATAGCCACATGGTCTACGGCCGCAAGCCCAAGCGTGTGCTCGCCACTACTGAGGGGACTCAAGGTTGACTGGAAGATGAAGGATAGCGAGGCGCACGGAGAGTGAACGACTCTCAAGCGATGGTGGGCATCTCTGCCTCTCTTTCGAGCTGTCCGTTGTTAATTCTTAAATCACCTACTCCAGCGTTATAAAAGTAGACGATAGTCCGATAGTGTAGACATGACTACGATGAGCATGCATCACTACATACAGCCCACATTCACCAGTGAGCTGACTTGTCTATAGACTCGACCTCGTCTAGATACCTTGCCTTCATTGTGACAGTACCCATTGCTAACTTACCCATCTGTGATGTAATTAGACTCTGTTGCTGGTACATGTACTAAACTGAAGCATTGCGCACGAAGTCAACGCCAGCTTCTCATCCAACATTCACCGAGGTAGAGACACAAGCATAATGCCCTGTTCAGCGGTGACAATTGGCACTCGCGGGCGTTTATTCAGGAGATGCCCGTCACTCGAGCTCACCGGCCCTCTTGAGTGATGAAAAGATAGAACAAATGTGCAAGGCCCCCTCTAAAGGGCAAACTCGGGGTATGAAATAACAGTCTCCTCGTCAACCGCACCGCTTCTAGCCTTTTTCTTATACAGCAACCCACTAGTATTACCTTTAATCAAATCATATCTCATATCTCTAGGAATCAAACGTTTCTCCTCAGTTGCGCTTCTCCTCTGTCACGCCCTCGGCGGCGTCCATGGAGTCGCTCTGCTGAGCCTCCAATGAGTCGCTCTGCCGAGTCTCGCTGCTGTCTATGACCGTGTTTGGAGCGTATGGGATCCGGCCCTCATCGCGGCGCATGGGAGGGATGAGGGTGTTGAACCACCGAGGGGCAATTGCACCGATTCCGATTAGGATCAGGCAGATATGAGCGATGGCGAATCCGAGAATGTGAAGAGGATCTTCACGCAGGGTGTTGAACGCGGGATAGGCGAAGCCGTAGATGATTGCCAGAACAGGAGCAGAAATGAAGCGAAGGAGGATAGGCCAGAAAGCGGGAATCTTCCAGTTCTTTCCGGTGCCGACAATGACATTGAGATCCCGTCGGAGTTGTTGGCCCTTGATCTTGGTTAGCAAGTTATATCAACAGAATGAATAGAGTAGACATACCGAGTAGAAGGCCAGGTACCAGAAGCGAGTGACAAAGACATTTTCAAAGAGGCGAGTAAGGAAAGCAGACTTCCCAATGAACCTGCGAAGGAATCCCTTGTCTGGGGTAAAAGTGAGGGCCGGGGGCACAGAGTCAGGAGTCTTGCCAATAACACAAGAGACGATGGAACAGGCGATGAAGATACCAAAGCCAACACCAGCACCAGCTTCGGCGCTGACAGCATGGGCAACACCAACGCCAAGAACCATTCCTCCGTAGTAGCCAAAGTTCCAGATCAACCAAGACGGGAGTCCAACTTGGCCGGAGACGTCCCTCCAGCGGTAGAAGCTGGTGGAAAAGGCACACTCGCCAAAGACGACAAAGACCAGGGCCACGTCGTTGATCCAGCGATCGACACCGGTGAGGAGAGCATATCCAAACTCGGTGCAGTAGGGGAGAGAGATACCAAACGAGAGGAGGACGAGGCCGGTGACAACCCACTCACGGCGCATCTTGACACCAGTATCCATGATGAGGGTGACGACTGCGTCAAGCATAGCAAAGGCGGAACTGTATCCGAGAACAACAAGGGTAAAGAAGAGAGCAAATGCCCAGAAGTTGGCGCCAGGGAGCTGAGTGATGGCAGTCGGCAATGTGAGGAACCCGATGGTGAAGGATCCAATTCGCTCGCCAGGAACAGGCATCATGTCCAAGTAGCCGATGACACCAAAAGCAGCAAATGCGGCGAAACCCTCAAAGAGGACGTTGCTGCCGACGATCAAGCACGAGTCCATGACGGCGTTGGAGTGCTTCTGGTTGTAAGACGCATAGGAACTGAAGTAACCGAAACCGACACCAGTCGAGAAGAAGACCTGGCCCGCAGCAGTCTGCCAAATATCGCCAGTGGCCAGTTTCTCTCCATTCCACTCGCCAAAGTAGAGCTTGATGCCACGGCCGGCGTTGGGAAGAGATACAGATCGACCGACGAGGATGATGGTGATGACAACGGGAAGACCCATGGTGAAGTAAACGACACGACCAGTCTGGCCAATACCACGGAAGATTGAGATCCAGACGAGGAACCAGATAAAGGCGGTCCAACCAACAGTCTCGCCGATAAGTGCAACGCCGGGATACTCGGTGTAGCTTTGAACTCCATCAGAAGTCTTGTTGCCAGGGATCGCATCGACGTTCCGAACCACGTCCTGGTAGTAGTACTCTTCGGCTCGTCCATCCCACGGCAAGGTGCTCTTGAAGGAGTTGCGGAAGTAGATCATGATCCACGACAGGTTGACCACAAAGTAGGGGCCGACCAGGAAGCCAATGTACAGCAGGCTGAAACCCAGGCCCTTTAGACGGTGGTTGATGTTGTTGAAGGCAACAACAGAGCCAGCACGGTATGCTTGTCCAATACTGACTTCCAGAATCAGAGCAGGGATGGCGATGAGGAAGACACACATCAGGTAGGGGATGAACCACTGGAGACCATTGTTGTTGTAGACCTGCGACGGGTATCGAATGAGGTTTCCCATACCAGCGCAGCCACCCATAGCGGCGAGTAAGAAGGAGGCTCGCGAGCCCCATTGATCACGTCCATCGTCTGAGGTCTTTGGCGGAGGAGAGATCCACCGACCAATCTTTTTGAGGATTGGAGGGACCGCCATGATCGGCCGGCTTCCCAGAGACTGGGAGTGTTGACGGTGGTGAGAAAGGAGCGAGGTATCTCAATCAAGAGGACGACGACGAGGTATGAATGCTAGAAAACGTTCTACGAAGGAGCATAAGCATGAGCTCCCGCGTCCATGGGGCAGAACAAAGTTCAGAAGAAGGGGGGTATCTCACATACAAGACGCAATACAAGCACCAACTTAGAAGTGGTTGAGATATTAGAGTTCGTCTTCCCACATGCACTCAGGGTCCAACCAGAGCAAATAGAGAATCAGATGAAGGAGGCAAGACCCGAGACGCTGGAAAGAGTCGTCTTTTTATCCCACCAGGTGCAACCCACGTAAGGCCAAGGCTCGAGAGAGCGAGCCATGTATCACAAACCAACAAGACAGGGAGCAGGGGGGTGATCGAAGCAAGAGCCCACTCGCTGATTGCAACGGCCTTGGGCTCGAGAAGGATTGGGCCTTGCTCAGAAGGACAAAGACAAGATCGACTCGACGACATCCCGGGATGATCCATCGCAGCTCTTGGCGGAGACGCTGCTCCTTGCTCGGTTTCGTATGACAAGAAACGACTCTGCGAACGGGGCTCCGCTGCCAAGGAGCCGAGCATCTTGGCGCTTTTCATACTGGGGGTGGAGCAGGTTTGCTGCTGACCTTTTGCCTCGACGATGGAGGCATGCGTCCCTCCCCCGAGAGTCGTGTTGCTCTCTACAGGCAACCGGACCTGTTCGGCGAAGACGGGGCCGGAAATCTCTGGCGGGGACCGGAGCGGAACGGAGCCCCGGGACGGAGGGGGGGGGGGGCGAAAGGATGGGAATAGGGTCTAAAAATTAAGCATAACGGCGATAAAGACGCCTGTCAACTCTACTTTATTCTCCGCACG
>JABEYC010000515.1:0-13225 GCA_013266195.1 Fusarium zealandicum | reverse complement strand
ATAAGGCTATAATAGATTTCTCTATTAGCTATATTTAAAATAGATTTAAAAGAAAAGGAAGGTATTATAAGATATATAATAAAGAACTAAAGACTTAATACAAGTTATATATATAAAAACACCAAGAAAAGCATATAAAACGCGATAAATATATATACGATAGCTTTATAGTTAGAACCTCGGGGTTTAGGCTAAGGGGTAGTGTAGTATAGGTGCCTCAGGTAGCCACATACCTTTTCTACCCGTACCCCTTAGAGCCACGCCTGAGGTAAACCTAGCTAGAGCATTATCATACCATTCTTCTTCTCATCTACCCTTCTCGATAGATGTTACGTAGCTGGGAAGCTGCCGTGGATATTATGCCCCGCTACAGCAAAGCTTCCCCTGACAACTAAGTTACCCTATAACATTAAGTATCTCGCCCATGAGAAATCCAATGATCAGTCAACTTCCATTAACTGATCAATACTATGTCAGTTGCTAATCGCTTCATACTTGAGAGATTATATAAATCAAAGACGGTAAAATCATCAACTCAAGGTGAATTCATGCAGCTTCTATATAAAGTATCCAATCCATCCACTCAAACTATGCTCTGTTCAATTTTTAAAACACAGGAAAACTCCATCAAACGCCATGGAATGCACCGGTTAATGCCTCTACCAGTAAGGCATGACTGCCCCCCAAGGACGTCGCTACAAACTCCCATCGCAAGCGAATGCCAACTACTCTCGATACACCCCCATCTGCCGTTAGTCGAGAAAGGTGAAGAGATGGGTATGTAAGACATTCATCGCCCGAGAGGCATCCCGTGCGTTTATCACGCAAGATATGTTGATCTCACTAGCACCTGTTCAATCTGTCAGCATAGTTCGTAGGGCAAGTTCAGGCCTCAAAAACTTACCCTGGGAAATCATTTCAAGGTTAATATTATGCTCTCCAAGAGTAGAAAACATGCGGCCAGCAATGCCCACCATATTCTTCATCTCAGCGCCCACCAAGCTCAGAATGGCCATGTCCTTGAGCACGGTCACTTCGCCGCACTGGACCAGCTTTTCCGTGGCGAGGCTAAAGGCGTCAACCTCCTGGCTACCCGCGTGGATAGCCATAGACACGTGTACCTCACTTGTGGAGATGAGATCAACAGAGATAGAGTACTTGTCGAGGATGGAAAAGACGCGGGCAAAGAAGCCGTGTGAGATGGAGCGCTTGTTGGAGTGTACGTTGATGACGCTGATGTGATCTTTGATAGTAACGGCGGTCGGTCGCTTGGGGTTTCGGTGGTCGTCATCGAGCTTGGATGCACCATGAGCGAGCTGGTGGTTGGCCGTGAGGACGGGGTCGGGGACGACAATGGTGCCGTTGCCGCGCGGGTTCTTGACGTTCTTGATGCGGATGGGAATCGGGGGCTGAGCGCGGATGACCTGGTCCATGGTGAGGTGGTGGATGACCTCGGAGCCGTAAAAGGTCAGCTCAGCCGCCTCGGAGGGCGTGATGGACGACAGCAGCCGCGCGGTGGGCACCTTGGAGGGATCGGCAGAGAAGATACCATCAACCTCCTTCCAGATCTGCAGCTCCTCAGCCTTGACGCCGACAGCGCAGAGGGCGGCGCACAGGTCCGTGTAACCACGGCCTATGTCGCCATCGATGAGGCTGCCAGGGACATTGCCGAAGAAACCCGTAATGACGGGAATACGGCCCTCACAGGCGGCGATCTTGCGGGCGAAAGCCTCGGAGGCGGTGCGGTAAAAGTCCTCGCCGAGTCGGCCGGCAGCATCATAGTGAAATGAGTCGCAAAGATCGACGTATTCAGACTCGACGCCCTAGATGCGTGTTAGTGACCACATGATACGCGATGGAATATGAGCTGGCTTGAGATTCATCTGTCGATGCCCCACCAGAAGTGTCTGATGACAATCTTGTAGATATTCAAATGAAGGACACGTTCAATGGGTGAATGGCCCCTCAAGACGTGCATTGTAATTCGCGCAGTACAGGGGAAGCAAGATATGCATGTACTCACCACATCCTGCAGTAGAGCCGCCATGAAGCGACAGCTCAGCTTCTCACCAAAGCTGATGACACGGTCCTTGGCACGCGAGTTGATCTCGAGGTTGAAGCGCTTGGCGGCGATGATGTACTCGACCAGCTCCTGGCACTCTTCCTTGATCTTGTGGACAAGAGTCTCGCGTAGGGCGGCGTCCTTGATAAATGCCTCTGCGGCAAAGACGTGATCATTGCAAATGTCCAGCATCAGACCGCGGGCCTGCTCGACCAGCTCATTCTGGTGCTCCTCGTCGACGCACATGGCGGCGCCGACGCCTCGAAGTTTGCCATAGACGCCGAGCAGTCTTGGTGTGTTGTCAGCTTGGGATCAAGAGCCAGAGTAAAGCAGGGCATGACAAGAACAATTGGCATCGAGATGGAGAATTGACGGTTCTTACCTGCTGGTGGTGCCCTCGGCCTTCTTGCCCGTGCTTCGGGCTGAACAGACAACGATGACTCGATTTTGAGATAGACTGGCTCTGTTGCGGGGGGTTAGAACGACACATTTCTAAGCCATCTCCTCATGCTTTTCTTTTTCTTCTTCTTCTCAGCCACACCGGAAAGTGATGTCATACCTGACGATATCTCGAGCAATCTACCACGAGGCAACAAGAGTCAGCAAAGACACGGAATTCCCTCTCAGTTGATGGGTGAGACAAACCTTGTCCGAGAACTTGCCCACGCTGGTGCCGCCAAACTTTTGGACGACCCAGCCGAGGTCCGAGTTGTTGCTATACGTTTGACTGCCCATTGCTGCAGCTTCTATAGCAGAATCCCTCTCAGAGTATGGTGTGTTGAAGTCGTCAATTGACGTGGAGCCGTGAGGTTGAGTCCGAGGTCGAGCGAGGTGGAGTTTTCGGAGGAGTAACGAGAAAAAAATGAGGCACTAGCCGAACCGGAACACCCAAAGTTCTGGTATCACCCACCACCAACAGAGTAGCCGGCCCCTTGTTGACGAAACGGTGTGTGTGAACGACGTCGAGGGCGATGAGCGATAAATACTGAGATGTGTGTTTGAACAAGAGTGGCGCTATTTCCAATTCTGACCAGGTTTTCGCCCCTCTTTCGGTAACAGCGACACCAAGGCCCAACGCGTGCAATTGACCAAGGTTGTTGCGATATTCAAGATGGATGATGGAGAATGAAGAGGTCAAAAACAACAAGTGCCCGTAGATGCTGGGTTAGGTCGCTGTAAGGCAGGAGGATACGTGGATCCTTGGAAATGCTGCACCCAAAGAAAACGATTGACCGTCCGGGAACGGAATCAACCCAAGTAAGGTACTGTAGGTAGGTAGCCTTCAAAGTTTCGGTCCGAAGGGGCAGTGAGTGAGTAGTCTTGTTAGTATCCGGTAGACGAAGAGTGTAGTACTTGGTGTACGGTACTGTAAGCCTTGGCGAATAGTAAAGCGAATGGTTCGGGATCTGAATTGGTTCCGTGTTCGGTCTTCCTAGTCTAGACTCGTTGGTGATGTCGGGTAATATATCCTCGTGTGATGATGCAAATGCTGATGAAATATGAGGAAAGTCTACGAAAGCCTACGAGAACAAGAGTTGGAAACCCAAGTAGGTAAATCCCTATTAAATGCCCGATTAACCCTCCGAATAACCACGCATACAAGACCCGTCTTGGCTTTAAGCCTGTGTGACTCGACTCCCATCCTCGTCCTTCTTCCGTCTTCGGCTTTGTTTCTTTTTGGGTTACTTCATTTTTCTCCCTCTCCCACAGCCCCACCTTCCAAGTTAGTGAACCCCGCAGCCCCACCGAAGCTGTCGCGTCAGCCACTCACGCGACAGAAGAGGCACTTACACGAAAACATCATCAAAGTAAACAAGCCAGGATAGACACAGCTTCACCAATAATGACTGTCCAATTGCTCATTGCGAGCCATCACTATAGACCTGCATGCTGCTAATGATAGGACCCTGCTCAAGACATTGACCTTTATCCATGCGGTCCTGCCGTAAATGCTAAATGCATGCTCACGTATTCAACTCTGTTCTTTGCAACCCAGTCGCTCATGTCCGTATTGATTCCCCATAACAATGCGTAAACGATGCCACTCACAACTCCAAAGTATAGGTACATCGAAAAACAAAGAACCCTTCTCCTTCTATCTCACAGGCGCCTCCCACATAGCCACCCACGCCCCTGTTGCTTGGCCGGCCGTTATGTCTTTGTCCCATCGTCCCGTCATGCTTGAATTAAGACCCTCTGGGAATGCCCTGTATTGAACCACCAAAGGGTATAGATGAAAATCCGCACCCCAGAACGCCGGTCCCCTCTTCAGCTCCTCTCTATAATCTTCACCCTGGCCGTGCTTTCGGCCTTACCCAACACATCATAACCCGTCCCCAGAAACAAGCTCTGCCCCTGTTAATAGGCCGTGGTCCTGATTTTCTGTTCCGGTAAAGGCAAACTTGTCCATGGGAAAGTCTTCCTCGGGCGTCCTAATCCCGATTCCACTATCGTCATGCGCGTCTCCGCCGCTCATGCTCATTGTGTTCTGGTTCGCCTTGTTGGCTGGAGGAAACGGAGCTCGCTCCCCTTGGTTTTGTGACGCGTTGTTTAGGTTGAGTTCGTCGCTGCCGCTGCTGTATCGGGAGTTTTGCCGGCTCGTATCCTTGAGGGCCTGTGGAGGGGTCGGAGTCGGTGCGCCTGTCATTCGGCTGCTCTTTTGCTTCATAAAGCCTCCTTGCTCCGCCAGGAAGCAGACCATCTCATCCATCCATGTTTTTGTCACCCACCATGATCCAAAACTCTTGCCCTGTGCTAGAGTGAGATCTCGCATCACTGCTGTGCCTATACGCTCGACGCACCACACAATGTCCGAGTGTGAGGCATACGGGAACTTGGCAGGGAGACCACGGAGGAACCCGACCCAGCGGTCCAGAACATTCTGCCCAGATGCGCTCGCGCTTCCATCGCCGTCTAGTTGGCGACCGCTGCGTGACGCCACATCTCCGTAGATGGTAAGACATTCTACCTCCCATGGCACCTTAACTGGGTCAAGAAGGTCACGCATCTCGGTGAGAAGTACGGTGACCACGTCGTCCATACCTCGAGTCGGCACGCACTCGGCAACCTTCCGTGCTCGGATCATGGTGATCCAATCAATATACATCTGGTCGCGGTTCGCAGGGTTCGACAACATGTTGGCTGCAGCGTGAGCTGTCAAGTTGACTCTCAGCGCTCGGTCGAGGAGGCCAGCGAATATTGTCGCAGGTGCCTCTTTGGCGCGAATTACATGCTGAGGTTGCCCTTGGAATGAGTCTCGGATATGGGGCACCAGTCTTTCTGAGATGTTTCTCAGAGTATCTAATACGGGTTTCGGGACAACTTGTAGTGTAAGCCCAGACACAATTCGCATCATCCGGTGATAAAGGACAAAATCGGACTCCTCGATCCAAGGGGCCAGGGCCGGGTTTCCAAAAAGCTTTTGCACAGGCATGGTCAGGGTTCCCTGGAAAGATGTATACAAGTGGAAGAAGGTCTTCTCTCTGCAGTATCGAATGCACTCCACGAGTGATGTGCAATGGGAGCGGTAGAGTGCTGACAACGACTTGGCAGCATCGGGATCGGTTCCTTGGGGGAGGAAGGATTCGATGTGAGGAAGAGGGAGAGGATCCGAAAGCTCAAAGGCCTCCTCAATTTCTGGAGGAAAGGCGAGCTTAAGTTGTGTCTTGGTGGTTGTGCTGGGAAGGTGGTCGATGCTCGCAACTTCAGGCTGGTTGTATAAACTGTGTGATCGGACGCCAGATTGTTTTGGTGAAGGAGCGGTAGTCTTGATTTCTGTGCCAATGTGAGGTGAAGGCAGAGCGCCCTGGCTTAGGTTGGCGCTTGATTGAGCAGGAGCGGTGCTTGTAACAGTTAGCAAGCCAAGTGACCATCAAGGAAGGGGAAACCAACTTGAAGCTCTGGGAGAAGCTACTGGCCTCTGCAAGAGGCCGTGAGGGCTGGACTGAGGGTTCTCGATGCTCGGGTTGATCGTCCACTAGTGTAAAGTTGACGTAGTGATACTTGGACTCGCCACGGACACCTAGACGTCTTGTCTTGAGACCGGGGAACAAGACACGGACTAGCTTGCCAAAGCTGGCAGGGTTAAGGACCGTGATCCTCTCAGTCGCGCATCTTGAAGCGTAGTTGGCATACACTCTACCGCGAGGGACGGAGCCTTTGCCCTTTGTGCAAACCGAGTTGATCCTGCGCAAGTTAGCATATAACTATACAAGTGACGATTCCCATGGCATACCAAAGCATGGCGAACACTTGTCGAGTCCGCTCCGAGTTGGGACCTCGCTCGTTGCCGTGAAGCTCGCCCGCCACATCTTGAAGGCTGCGGTGTCTGTGGACGCTGAACAGCTGCCGCATCTCCAGTTCGTTGTTGGCGCTGGACCTGGTTGCCGCAGGCTTCGGTGCCCCAACCATGCCCACCATGGAATCTCCTTCGTCGTTGTCGTCTCGCTCCATTATCTGACCATCTCCCTCGGTGAAGCTGGCATTGTTTGTGTACTGTTCAGCGGGCAGCGGGTGTCGTTGCATGGGGTGCTTTTGCTGGTACTGCATAGGATGGCCCATTGGAGCACTCATGGAAGCGTCCATGGAGAACTCCTGACCGGCAGCTTGCATGTGGGTTGCAGCTTGTAGAATCATGTCCTCAGGGGACATCTGTGGAGCTCCCATATCCTTAGCATGGCCATGTGGATGAGTGTGAGCGTGTGCGTGAGCGTGGGCATGCTCGTTGGGGATCCATTGCCCAGTGTACATATCCGAGGCGTCGGCAAAGCCAGACTGGTCGAGAGTAGGCTGGGTTGTTACGCTGTGGATGGAGGTGGTGGATGCTCTAGACAGCGGACGCTTCCTCGACTTGACAGGTGCACGGGAAGCTGAGTTATCCACTGAGGATCAATTGTCAGCAAACGTTGACTTGCATGAAAGCAATATACAAAAAAAGAAGTCGATGGAGAGTTGTTATGGGGCGTGGTTGGAGGGCAGGAAAAGAGGGAGGAACTCACTCTGCTCCATAGCTAAGAGTACGCTGTGTTGATTCGACTTGGGAGAGGAATTTGTGGGTTAGCGAACAACAAACATTGGCTGGGGCCCAGATGCGCCGAGGCAATAACAAGGGAATCAAGCCGGAAAAGTCGGCGACAACAGGGGAGAGAAGGGGAAAAAGGCGGGAGATGAGAAGAAACAGTAATCAGCGTCTGAATAATGCCGCGCAATGAGCTACACAGGCTGTCTATGGCGCTGCGCTCGAGGTTTGAAGAGTCGTTGCTGCAACTGTTGATGTGCTTGTTTTGACGTTGCGAGGGCCAACGACGGAGATGGAAACCATTCTGGGGCCGGTCGAGTTGCTTTAGGTAAGCAGTTTGCGGCGGGGGCACAATGCTGATTGGACGTGCAACTGATACCATTGGCCGTCTGTCGAGACCATCATTTCTGGCCATCCGCTGGTTGGCGCGTGCCCGCAAATTAGCCGAAATTCCTGACGGTTCCAGATACGAGCCTTGACTGGCTGCGCATCTTCATCTTCACGATCTCTGTCTCGACCGTGTCTCAAGTGGCTGGTGCGTGGCTGGTAGCTAGTCTACTACCGGCCAGGGCTGCTCCCGAGGGCCTTGGATTCACCACGAGAGCCCCCGTCACTGGCGCGCAGGCTTGCGTTGGACATGTCGGTTGCCCTGAACAGCCCGTGATCGTCCGCCGCAACATGTTTGACAGTCAAGATAACGGGCCAGGATGGATCGGAGTGCTTGGCCGAGACGGTGTTGTCTGGGGGAAGCCTGAAGCACATGCTCTGCTGCTAAGACTATGGTCTTGATAAAAGGCCACGCGACCACAATCACATTCACAATCCGCTGCGCATGAGGATGCAAATGCACGCTGCTGGAGGAAATGCCCCGTCCACTGCTGCGAACGCCATGCCGAGGATTACACGAGTTACGGGACGAGCTGCTGGGAACTGAACATGCGCTCATGCAGCAACCCGATCATTGATGAGTGTTATTGTTGTCGTTGCGGATGATGTAATATTCCTCTCGAAAGCTGCCAGAAAATACATGTGATAGCATGGCAGCTAGGCTGATGCATAAAGTACCTTGCGTCATAGTAGCTACTACCGAGTCCTTACCTTATCAGACCCAGCTCTCTGCTTCCAGCATCTGTTGCAAACAGTCGCACTGGTCAGTCTGCACAAACTCGCGTGACCAGCAAAGGAAAACTCGCAAGAGACAAGAGACAAGAGACAAGCTTGGTTAATAAATCCATAACATTTGTTTAGGTACCCAGCCATCATCCAGCTGTAGGCCCTGCAATTGGCCTACGCCCTCGTCGCTGATCAAGTTAGCACCTAAAAGCCCCGAGTTTACAGGGTCACAAGCCACTGACGCCGGTTCAATTTTCTTCCCGCTTCCAAGATTCGCTTCACAGAGGGTAGCTAGCGCCGCGATAAAAGCTGCCTCTTCCGTTTTTAACCTGATCTCCCGTACTTACGTATTTTGACGCTAGCTTCCTCACTACACCACCATTCCCTCCGACGTCAGCCCCTCCTCCAACACAATCTTCAACCTTTCCGCATCTCTCAACGTCGTTGCGCAAACTCTCATCAACTACATCCAACATAATGTCCGCTTCAGACAAGGCCCAGCAGTACCTCGGTCAGCTCGACCGTGAGGTAGGTGTCATCAAGCCCGCGATCGCGATCGCAACACCCGCATAATTGCGCCAGCGATGCAAATGCTGACGGCGATGCCATCTTGACAGCTTTCCAAGTACCCCATCTTCAACAACGTTGAGAAGACTTCGGGCGTCCCCAAGGCCTATGCCGCCATCGGCTTTGGCGCGCTCTACTTCTTTCTCATCATCTTCAACCTGGGAGGCCAGCTTCTGACCAACTTTGCTGGATTTATTATCCCTGGCTACTACTCGCTCGCTGCGCTCTTTTCTCACAACAAGGAAGATGATACCCAGTGGTTGACTGTACGTGACCACTACTGCCTTGCCACCAGACCCCTATCTTGGGCTATTCTGACCGCATTTTGATCGCGACTATCGCTAACGCTGCCTTAGTACTGGGTCGTTTTCGCCTTTTTCACCGTCCTTGAGAGCCTCGTCCAGGTTGTCTACTGGTTCCCCTTCTACTACGTCTTCAAGTTTATCTTCCTTCTCTGGCTCTCTCTCCCTGCCTTCAAGTACGTCACACCCCGAATCCACGCGCGTTCTACTGCCCGTGGCGCACGATACTGACCTTCACAGGGGTGCCGAGCTCATCTTCCGATCTTTCCTGGCTCCTACCGTCGGCCGATACTTCCAGTCTGGCTCGACCGCCTCTGGCCTCCGTGCCAAGGCTGATGGCCTCGACAAGACCGAATAAGCGGCCATCGAGGTGTAGCTTGGTTGCAAAGCCAGCTCTGGCGCAAACTCGCGCGACCCGGACCAAGCTACTGCAACTTCAATGAGAACAGAAGGCATTCGTTTTCTATGACTAGTCAAAAGTGAAGCGCCAGACGAGGGGCTTCGCGGGAGGAGGAGGAGGATACATAAGCCTGGAACGCAGTTTCAGCTTGGGAGAAGAGTCACGTCGTATGACTTTGCTTTTAATGTGTGCTATGCTGTTGCACTGGGATTATCTTAGACGGCTGCTGCTTGAAGCTTCATGAGAACACGTTTTGCGATTGCGTCTTGTGCTGGCTCCACTTGTGATGTCGTAGTAACCTGTGCGTGGCTATTTGCCGTGGTATTGGCTTGAGACATGGCAGCTTGTGACAATCACAAGTTGATCAACCATCTTCCCTGACAAATAAAGTTTTGATTAACGTACACATGCCTGCTTTTGTTGCGGCTTTTATAGCTATCAACGTAATTATTAACCGCTCACTGGCGGCCAAGCCAAGCTCAGGCTTGCTCGGCACACGATCGATCTGACCTCCACTCGCGCTTGACGTCGTAGTGGCCACGGGTCCCCTTTTAGCCTGGCCCGAGCTTCACAAGCGCAGGGCAACTGAAGGTCCAAGCCCGGAGTGTGGCTGTGCGAACCCCCCGGCTGCTGCGCCGCAGTCCCCTAAATCGTTTGGGACGAAGGATGGAGGCTTGGCGCATGGAATCGCCGGTCAGCAACGTCAAACGTCTGGGGCAGAATAGTCCAGGCTTCGTATTTCTTCCTCCCATCGCTCCAGGTTCTTCACGAAACTCCTGAATCCTAGGGGCTCACGATGATGATCTATAACCGATGATCTTCTTCATGCTACGACAATCTCACGCTCATTATCCTAATTGCTCGATTGCTCCCCGATAAGAACGATACGGACTGAAACAACGGCGACCGCTCCTGGAGGGCATGCCCCTCGTCATGACGCTCAACTCGCCCATATCACGGCCATACTCGTCGATAACGGCTTCTCTACTAGCCTTGTTGTTGTTTTGCGCACCAAGTATCGCCAATGCAGCTGAAGTGCCGGTCGATTCTTTAGTTTACGTCGAACCGCCGATCGAGCGGGCTGATGGATTGGACATTATTTACGAACCCGATTTTGCGCCATTCGATCGCAGCATCATCGGTCGAGCCCCTGCAGGCATCAAAGCTCTAGGAAATAATGGTGTAGTAACTCAAGGCGTCAATCCTGGAGATACTGCTTGCTTCATGATCGAAAGGAAGGCATTGTTCGGCGACGACAAAAAAGGCGCGCGGGACCTTGGAGATCTTGAAGCCGACGAGACAACAGACAGCGACAACGAGGACCACCAAAACTCCCGCCGGGCTAAAACAAGGACTGTATACATCTCGGCCAACACTTGCAAGCGACCAAATGTGGTAACCAAGAAGAAAGAGACCAAGCTGGCGCCGCAGCTCAGCCTATATGTTTCGACCACGGACAAAGTGCAATGTCCAGATGCGGCTAGTTACGAGAAGAGCAGCTCCGGCTTGAAGAAAGTATCATTCGAGGAGGGTGCTGTCATGTACAGCATCAATGCCACCGACGACATCTACCTCAGTATTGCAGCGCCCAATATCACAGAAAAGTATAACAGTACCTACACCTTCGACATCGCAATCTCTTTTGAGGAGTTTTACCACAAATACGACTCCAGCAACAGCAGTGCCAAACTGCTATGGATGGACAGTGACTCGAGCTCGGCCCTCCTTGTCACTAGCAATCTGACCGATGACTCGACCGAGACCCAGACCATCATGAGGAGTCCACCTCCGTACCAGATTTTCGTGGGGGGCGACAAAGACGGAGCCATTGACGGGCTGCGGCACTCAGTTTGCGGCCTGGAGGAGAGCGCGCAGATATGGACCAACAGCGACGGGACTGGGCAGTCCAATACGCTGGTCAAGACGGGCATGACGACTCGAGGGCCTGGCCAGCTGCCCAAGCAGCAGTTTCTGCTGGCGGGCCTCAAGCCGGGCAACGAATACGCAGGGATTCTTGTCTATATGCCCAACAACAAGAATAAGAGACAGTCAGGACGTGGATCTGTGGGCGCTGGAGGCACAGTCATGGGCGCCATTGGATTCAACACATCTTCGGCAACAAACTGCAATGTGGTGACGGACCTCGAGTTCTGCAACGAGACCCAGTACGCCGTCCCAGGCAACGACAAGAAGTACAATAACACGGAACTCGCCAGAGTCTACGACGACTACGCCAAGAAGATGTACGCCAACTTTGAAAAGGTCCTTGCCCAGATATCGTGTGAAGCGGTCCCAGACTCGCGCTACTCGCTTGCACGCGACTGCAGTCAGTGCCGCGAAGCCTACAAGCGCTGGCTCTGCACCGTCAGCATCCCCCGTTGCGAGGACGTGATTGCCGGCGGCCACACCAGCGTTATTCGCAACGCCGCACAGGCGTTTCCTAACGGGACCAAGCTCGCGAGCACCTTTCTCAAGGGTCTGGTCACGGCCAACAACGCCTCGCGCAACGCTTTTATCGACAAGACCATCAAGCCGGGCCCATACAAGGAAATGCTCCCCTGCGAGGATATTTGCTACGACGTGGTGCAGTCGTGCCCTGCCGCCATCGGCTTCAACTGTCCGCAGCCGGGCTTCCCGAGCTTCGACGTGAGCTATGGACAGCGTGCCGAGGACGGCGTGACGTGCAATTATCCCGGCGAGGCGCGGACAAAGTTCAGTGCGGCTGGTGCCGTTATTCCGGGGGCGTTGCTGCTGGTCGCGCTGCCGTTGATGATTTGGCTGGGCCTTTGAGGGGCGTGGTTTTGGTTATGTTTGGCGTTTTCTCATACATGGCGTTGGGGAAAGATGGACCTATGGTTGCATCGACGGGCTTGTTTGGCTTGTCCTTTTGAAAATAACGGGATATTGGGCGGGGTTGAGCCGGTCTCATCGGTCATGTTATTGAATTGCAGCTGTTCGCTGCCATGCTAAGATGGAGTAGATCAGGTATATGTATCGACTAAGGGGTATTGATAGAAGATGCTATTTACGAGCAAGTAGAGCATCTAGATATTGTTTTACACTCGGCTCGGCTTCTGAAACGTATGATACAAAGCATGTCCCTCAGAAGAACAACTCGGCCGTCCACGCCTGGCAGCTGTCCTGATGCTAAATCGATACATCACGCAGTCTTGTCCCCCTTGGCCTTTGTCGCAGCATCATACTCCTTCACTGTCGTCTCAAGATCAGCAATCGTCGCTGGACCCCCCGACGTTAGAATGAATAATACTCGGGACCACATGCGCGGGATAACTCACCATCTCGCTCGGCGCGGACCTCGTCCGTCTCGAGCTTGATCCAGGTCCAGTAGGCGAGCTGGTAGGTGAATACTGCGAGGAGAAGGGTCTTTGCGATGGGCCGCGTAAAGCTACGGTAGAATTGGGACTGGAGGTGATGAGTATCGACATGCTTGATGTTGAAGCTGGATTGAAGGATTAGATGGACTCTTACCGTCGCGCTCGGCTGCTTGGTCTGACTCGCAAAGTTCCTCCGAATCGTCATCGGCTTGATACTCCGCAGGGCCATTGCAGGCCGTAGCCTCGTCATTATCGCGGACATTGTTTTTTTGATGATTGCAGGTCGCTGATCATACACACACCCACCCTCGCAAGCATCACGAAATCGATAAGCAGGGTGAGTTGGGTTTACCAGCCACGGCCCACCCCCCGTTGCTGTGGCGGTGTGCCCAGGCTCTCGGGTGGGGGTGGGCCGTGGCTGGTAAACCC
>JABEYC010000513.1:0-12287 GCA_013266195.1 Fusarium zealandicum | reverse complement strand
GAGCAAGACCCATCGGGCAGGGTATCAAAGGTAAGGCTGATTAAAAGAAAAGGGATAGAAAGCGCACAATGAACAGTCGAGCCCAAGACGGAATGAATAAGGGAGGGGGGGAGGTGGAAAAAGACAGAGTTGGTTATGATACGGAAGAAGCTCCCGGATGAAGGATGACCAAGGGGAAGAGAAAATACGCCGCCGCCCACCTTGGACGCCGTCCGGTTTGTCGATGCTGATGATGGCGATTTCTTTTCTGGTCTGTTGTTAATTTTAAAGCCAAGCCCAGCGCGTAGTTGGAGCTGTGCTATCAATGCAGATATTCTGCCCCATTCAACGGCCACCCGAGCGTCGCCGTTCTACAGGGGTTATCCACGTTAAGCCTTGATCTTGTTTTCTCTCCCGTGTCTCCATCCAGGCCTCGCCTCATACTCCAACTGTCAAAAGAGATGATCAATCTGGCCTCCCCCGCTGTCTGGGTCTCCAGGCTCTGGCAGAACCGGGAATATCTCGTCTGTGGCTCTGCCAAGCATCTGCTATCGTCCGATTGATTGAGGTTCCTCGGGAGAATCCACTTGGGGGTTTATTCTGTCACATCTCGCATCCTGAGCTGCGCGTCTGTTCATGTCCAACGCGTCTGCCACTCTTGGACATGGATATGCATCCATACAAGACACCAACAACACTATATAAACACTACACAAGTGTCGTTGCGTGCTGAGCCTCCGATTCGCCATATTCTGTGATACCACATTGGCCACGCTGGCGGCCAAAATCATGCCAAGACTTGATACTCACTTCCATCCAAGCAGCACCACTCGGCGTTGTGGTGTGGCTTCATGTCACTTACATGCGGACCCTCGGATATCTCCTCATATCACTGGCAGATGATTGTTTACTAGATAATCTAGCATGGTTCGCACGCGTACCCATCTCGCCGGTCTCAACTGCATTCGGGGTTATCTACACGCGCACCCATGGGAAAGAGAATCTCTGGAGCTATTGTCAGTTGCTTCCAGTCTTACTCCTCCTTGGTTCAGCTACCAACATCATCTATCTCATTGCTCGCGCTCGAAACAGGTCCAGCTGCGAGAAAGAACCCTTGGACATGTCGGATCAGGTCGAGGATAGTTCCTCTTACCACCTGACGAGCGAAGAGCATGGCTAGCTTCATGCGTAGCTTGGGTGTGTATTGACATTTTGGTAATCTCTTGGTGGGGTTGGCTATCACATCCACCTCCATCGATACTATGTATGTTCTCACTCTGGTTCCAAGAGGGCACATGGTGGGTACTGCTTATACTGCCCGATTTGGCTGGGACGTTTATCGCTATCCTCATTGGGCTTTCCATGGACGAAGCAACGGGGAAGCCTTATTCCACACGGGCCAAAGTTGCTTTTGTCATCGTGGTTTGCTCGGTTTCTCGGTCCTTGCATGTGGTCGTGAGGTTGTTTGCTGCTCGGGTACTTGGACTGCTGCAACAAGTCTCGGTTGTTTTGTAATGGGCCGGGTTATTTCTGCTTTATGGACTAGTCTGCATTGCCGGGAGGTTGGTGCAGGTGTTAAACAATAGTTGTCTGGAAGATGGTATACAGGCCTTTGCTAGCTAATGAGAGAAGCCAGATATTGATGAAAGGGAAGGGCATAAGGAACGCCCGGTAGACCAGAGTTGTGATGTCTGGTTAAGAGTGAGAATTAAATGTAGGTTATTTCAATTATCAAGTAGATATAGTCGATATTGTTCTGCACTTAACCCGGAGAGGTTCGTGATTGCTTCAAGACCAGTGAGGAAATACCAGGTACCCAAGCTGCGAATACTATTCGCACTGTACATGCACTGTCCAATTCAATACGTTTCATTCAGAGGCAACATCATCGGCAACTTTCATCAACCGCAGCCTCAGCCTCACCTAAACACATTCACTCAGCGAAATGGCTCCAATATTACCTCTACAGGTGGAAGTCCCCGACAAACCCATTCCTCGCGGGTCTAAATCCCCAGGGCGGGTCGCGCGCATTCAATCGCAAAATCGGCGGCGCGAGTATCTAGCACGACATCCAGCATACTTCGAGAGCCTGGAACATGAGCTTGCTGGTACAACTCATTGAATATCCCTTCCACGCATCAACTAACCTTGTTTCAGACCCTATTCTCTATGAGCGATTAGTAAAGAGGTTCCAAACAGCTTCGGAGCGCGAAGCCGAGGGCAAGGCAAAAGGCTACGGCAGGACGCTCGAGGCCGACCTACAACGAGGAGAAGCCAAGCTCACCCGACTGAAAGAGTCCAACGGCGAAGACACCGCGACCAACGCCACGGTGAACCCAGAGGGAGATATCGAGTACCCTTGGGAGAAGCCAGCAGCGGACAAGGCGCAGGGTCTGCAGCTGTGGCACGCCTTTCTCGAGGAGCGCTTCGTCCAAGGCATGGACGAGGATTTCGACTATCAGCCTGTTGATGCCGACGAAGACCTCGATGTCATGCTCAAGCGAGAGGCTCAAGATGCCTGGTTCGAAGACGAGGAGCCGAGTTGGGTCGAGGGCGATGAGCCTGGAACAGCATCAGGCAGGATAAAGGGCGAAACTGGCATCCAGGACTTTTAGCATTACCGCGATGCAAACTTTGGTCAGATATCCCATCTGCTTGATTCGATGCTGCTCCGCAAGACGCCTGTTGACAGGTCAAATGCGTTCCGTGAACACAGCGCGATCAACCGCTATCGCTGCTTCGCCGACTACTTCGGACTGAACATCCGTGAAGACTCAGAAGCTCAAACAATATCAGGGTTCACTACCAAGTGAGAAGTAAAGTTGTTGGATCGGTATATCATAATCGAAGACAAGCCATCATCGATTGTCGCCTCTGTTCTTGGCTACCCTAAAGCGAGGTCGGGCAATTAAGATCTCAACATCTGGGGGGCCACCATATTGTCGGAAATGGGGCTATTGGTGTTGGAAGAAGGGAAAAAGTCTAGAGAAATTTGGCATGACATGTTTACTCAGATTGCTCACATCTCAAACGCGGCATCGTCGCAGTACGCCAGTCACGTTCAGGTCGACCCGGCCCACAGTCTGCTTCTCCGCCGGATCACCGAGCCGCTATTCCGACACCATCAACCCACCTTCAGGAAAACTCCGAGATATCTTCTGGATCAACAACTCACTCACGAGTCCTACTTGACCTACTCTCAAGGAAAACCCGGGTAAATACAGTGTGGCATAGCTGGTTAAATTGAGTAACTCGTGGGGAGATCACCGAGGGATAACAGGCACACCAGCACGGGACCTTACTGGACGGGATATAACAACCTGCTACCCGACCTTTGCTGAGCCCTTGTACTCCTCACAACTCCATCATACCGGTCTAGTCGACCAGTCCCTCTCTGAGACCTACACCATGGCACCCCTCATCACAAACATCTACACCGCTGATCCTTCAGCCCACGTCTTCAACGGCAAGATCTACATCTACCCCTCCCACGACCGCGAAACAGACATTCAGTTCAACGACAATGGCGATCAGTATGACATGGCCGACTACCACGTCTTCAGCGTAGACAGCCTCGACCCCACAGGTGAAGTCACCGACCACGGTGTAGTCCTCAAGGCCGACGACATCCCCTGGGTATCCAAGCAGGTCTGGGCGCCAGACGCAGCCGAGAAGAACGGCAAATACTACTTTTACTTCCCAGCCCGCGACCAGCAGGGTGTATTCCGCATCGGTGTAGCGGTCGGAGACAAGCCCGAGGGGCCCTTCACGCCGGACCCGGAGCCGATCAAGGGAAGCTACAGCATCGACCCGGCGTGCTTCGTCGACGACGACGGCCAGGCGTATCTGTATTTCGGCGGTCTCTGGGGCGGCCAGCTGCAGTGCTATCAAAAGGGAAACAATGTCTTTGAGGCCGAGTGGCAGGGCGCCAAGGAAGCCAGCGGCGACGGCGTCTTCGCCCAGGGCCCGAGGGTGGCCAAGCTCACCGACGACATGCACCAGTTCGCAGACGACGTCCAGGAAGTCACAATCATCGCTCCCGAGACGGGCAAGCCGATCCTGGGCGATGACCATGACCGGCGTTTCTTTGAGGCTGCGTGGCTGCACAAGAGAGGCGACGTCTACTACTTTTCCTACTCCACGGGCGACACTCACTTCCTCTGCTACGCAACGAGCAAGAGTCCCCTTGGACCTTTTACCTATGGTGGTCGTATTCTGGAGCCTGTGCTGGGATGGACGACACACCACTCCGTTGTCGAGTTCAAGGGCAAGACGTATCTGTTCTATCACGACTGTGAGCTTAGCAAGGGTGTAAATCATCTCAGGTCCGTCAAAGTACAGGAGATCTTTTACGATGACGAGGGCAAGATCATTACTACAACATCAAAGTAAGCGTCGAGGATGGCTGCGGCGCTATCCACGACTTCACGGATTGGTAGTTGGCCCGATGAATCTAATGATATTCCTTCCCAACTCTATCTAGTATTCCTTGTCATGAATTATCTAAATCTCAACTGCTATATATGTGTAATCAGAAGTAGTACCTCAATCTTTGAGGCACCCCAGGTGTATTACTCGCACATGATTCACTCAGAAACTCCGAGACGAAGCTTGTTCAGAGCCTCCTCGTACTTGGCTGGGTTGTGGTCAAGCAACATGCTCGTCCCAAATCTCAGCTCTGCGAAACGTGCCTCAACATCCTTGACGTACTTCAACACGATCCTTTGCGCCGGTCTGCCAACGTGATCTTCGTCAAACAGCAGAAATGCATCGCGTCTCAAGACCCTCTGGCTCTCTATAGTAAAAACCTCTCCCGGGGGTACAAGCTTTCGGTTTGTCATGCCCGCCCTCAGTCCCTGCAAAACAGAGTAGCCCCATTTAGAAGTATCCCCAGAGGGAACCGAGGGCAAACCGCCATACCACTTGTCCGCTACGCCTGTCTGGAAGGCCTGCCATATTCGCTGGCGAATCTCGGCCTTTGCTTGTTGCTGATCATTCTTAAAGGCAAGGGCAGCTGCTTGAAAGTCGTGTAGCATCCCCAACGAGAGGTAAGGGACAATATCGTTTCCATGAACAACAGTGGTGATGAGGCCACGGGTCCGCATGCGAAGGGAGGCTGACATTGTACCAGGAGGACCATATGCATAGACATGAATTGGACGCCTCGGAGGCAGACTCGAATGAACAGGGAGCAGACCGTCGGACTTTTGGTCGCCAACTGACCTGTCCGGTGCGTCGGCAGCAGTCACAAAGCCAGTGCCAGTCGGGTTCGGCTCCGAGAGCATCACTCCAAGGAGCGCCGTTACTGCCCCTCCTAAAGAATGCCCGCAAAGGACAAGCCCGTAATCTGGAAATTCGAGTAATGCTTCTCGGAGCGTGACCAAGACACGCCTGTCGCCGCCATAGAGCAGACGGCGAGCGGAGGCGTGGACCCCTTTGTGTACCTTGTGACCTCGCCCACGCCAGTTCAGGATGTCGTAGTCGCAGGTCATGTCAGCCAAAACATCTTCAAATCCCAGGGTACCCCGACAGGCAAGCACAACTGCTTTGGCATCATGATCCAGTGAAACGTAATGCACCAGAGGTACACCGGTTCCAGTCGATCCACTCGAGTCCGACCCTCCCTGAGGATCAACAAACGAGGCTAGGAGGATGCTGTGCGTGTCTGACTCGGTATGATGAACAAAATGTCGAACATCAGCGTGGGTGCTGTCCCACGCCCTCAAAAGCGGCATTTCCTTGGATATCCCCATGAACTTGAGAAATGCTGACCCATAGGAAGCAGAGGAAAACCGCATGTACCTCGTAATATTGCGAAGCACATGTGCCTGGGGAAACGTCCCATCGACCATGCCATCGCGCCGAAGGCCACCAAGTGCATCGGTCGCTGTATATGCACTCTTCTGCTGATAGTATGACAGAACTAAGGATGACTGGGAGTCGTTGGAGGCCATACTGTAGAGACTGGGGACCTTTCGAACGACTCGACGATGACTGACGGATAATTGAGGTGGCCCGAGTGAGCCTCCCTCTTGGGAGCTCCTGGTCCAGGAAGTGTCGATTGCGGTACTGCTCAGTGAGACACTGGGGGAATGTTTGGAAGTGCCACTGACTGAATGGATGGAGTAGGTATCTGTCTGAGAAACCATAGAGTCCCGACGGCGCTCTTGCACAGAGACATAGCTTGCACGGGAAGAGTTGCGCGGAACCAAGTCAGCTCTCTCGCTGCGCTTCTGATCTAGTGAAGTCCGAGGACTGATGACCGGTCTGCTATTGGGTTGCGTGATGGTGGGGGTTCTTGTTCGAGGCCGTGATTTGCTGTCATTTGATGGCGTTTCTTTATTCCAGATGTTTGATAACGAATGACCCCCTTCCCGAAGGACCTGTCTCAGGCCTGTCTTTTTCTCCGTTATCTGGTTACTGATCGACGAGTCCGTCTTCTTTTTCGGTAGAGGTTTCTTCGCTGTCGATAAGCTCTCACGCGAGCCACTGGAATTGTTGCGGGTGTGGCCTGGGTTAAAGGGAGCTCGAGGTCTCTTCTGGTTGGCTTCACGTTTTGGCTTCTGGGGTTCGGTCGGCGATGTTGGTGGTGAGATGGGAGAAACTCGTGATAGCCTCCCCTTTTCCTCCCGGAGAGTGTTACTCCTGGGCCTGATGGTAGTTTGCGAGGAGCTTCGGGATATTTGATCATTGGCGCCCTTCGTAGTTTTGGAGCATCGTGGTGGAGGCGATATCGTACCCGGTGCCCGAGTCTTCTTGGGCATCTTTGGCGGCTGTTTTGTAGGCGGTCCAGGATCGTCGCTGGGCAACTCGACGACAGGGGGAGGGGAGTCTTTGAGGCTTTGAAACGAGGTATCCCCAGTCCTTGACCTCTGGAGCCTGTAGACGACACGATAAGTCGAGGCCTCGGCTGGCCCATTCAATAACCCGCTAGAGCGATCACCAGCTTGTTTGTGCAACCCCTTTGTTTCGACGATCTCTGCGCCAGGGAGCGGTGGCAGCGGGAAGGGACTGGGCCCATCGACATCGATAGTGATTGTTTGCGTCGAAGAGACTGAGTTTGAGATGGAGACGGATGTGTTTGGAGGCAGTGCTCTGACCATCTCGTCTTTGAGTCGACATAAAACTGCCTCTTCATCTTCGATAGGAGCCGACTGGTGTAAGTTCAAGACCTCTGATGGCAACTTACTGGGACTGCTGTCTGGCGATGATGGCGTCTGGGGCTTCGAACTGAGAGGGCTCTGGGCAACAGGCTCTTGGGAGTCGATTCTTTCGCCATCATTCAGAACAACGACGTCCCAGATCACTTCCTCATAATCCTGTCGGCGCTTTTCCTCATCGACGATCTTCCAGCACCACCGTTGTAGGTACGACAAAGCGCATAGGCCAAGGACAAGATCCATGACGCCAACGGTATCGCCTTGCACTCCTGTGGCAGGATCACGAAATTCGCGTCGTATCAAGGTGATGATGCTCGCAATGGCTCGAGAAGAATCGGTAGAGCCGAATAGCTGATCGAGGGAGGACAGAACTAGTTGAGAGAACCCCGATGCCATCGAAAAGGTTGTGCTGGTGAGATGGAAGCCAGCGCTTGTCCAAAAGACAGCCTGTGACATGGCATGATGAAGGTTATCGAGACTTCGTTCGATAATGGACTCTGCTTCGGCGGTGGCCAACTCGCTTCGAGATCGGGTGAGGGTTTCCTTTCCAGCACGACTTAGAACCGTTTCCACCATACTGCGAGCGAGTTCCAAGGATGACAAAGTGGTGACTTTGGCGGCACCGAAGCCATAGGAGCCAGCGGTTGAGCTGAGACGAATGGCTAGACATGTTGAACGCGTTGCGAGACTGACAGCGTGAGCAACCGGTGACGGGAGTAGAGTACGGCCTGGCTGTGGAGGTACCGGCTCGGCGTCGGACGAGGTATGATTGTTGTCCATGGCGCAGAGGGTATCATCGAAGCTCGAAGGGAGGAGTCAAGTAGACAAACGGCACGAACGAGTGAGAGAGCGCGTTATTTAGGATGTCGAAAGGCCAGGAAATGAGTTGTACGCATTCAAGGCCAGCCTCTGCTGGCACGGACTAAACAGAAGATTCGTGACGGAAGCTCGGAAGAAGCCAGGCGACATTGTAACGACGGTGGCCGCCTCGCGGTTGCCAACACCAATGGCAGGGCTGGAATGCTGATAAGATGCGTGGCAAAGGACGGATGGCATGTCGTTGGGAACTTGGTTGGGTGGCATGGAAGACCAACAAGGACGAAAAGCCATATCGATGTGAAACAGATTTGCATGTGATTGCGAAAGGGAAGGCGCGATGGCTTCACCGAAAGGACGTGCCTTCCTGACTATTGAAGCCGAGTCCTCCTGGCGTAATCTATCTTTGTATGGCGGCACGGCCTTTAATATCAACTTGGGGACATCATGTCAGCTCCAAGGTATATTTGGCGTCTTGAGGCTGTCGCAAAGGCCATGCTGAGGCTCGTTTGTTCCTGGCTTTATTTAGACCCTTCTCCTCCGATGTACCCTTGGAAAAGCCGCTAATTTCGGGTGTTCCTGGATGTCTTGAACACCACAATCTCTTTGCACGACTGTGCATACCTCGCCCCAGACAACGCGATAACCTACTCGAAGTCCAATCAACACGAGTTTGTTTACTTTTGCAGAACCAGCAAAGGGAGCACCGGACGGTATATATCCGCGGCTTGCCATAATGGGGAGATCCAAGCTCATGGGTCGCGGCAACCATTCCGTCACAGTCAGAGCATTGACAGGGGTCATCAAAGGTTCAACAAACGACCCCGAGGAACCAGCTTCAACTATGAACATACGCTCCTCGACCAGTTGCTTTGATTCGACTTTTTGGTGACCCTGCGCCACGACCCTGCGGCGCAGTACCTTGGGTCTTCATTCCTTACTGTGGCTCACGACCCTCTTTATCTGGTCCCTGAAGAAGCCCAAACACCAAGGCCCAACCTGAGACTAGCAGCCGGGAGTTGTTGCGGAGCGCTTCGCCAGGTGCTACCGACGGTCTCTTTTGTTAGTGGCCTCTACTGGTACCAGAAGCTCCCTGTCCTAATTATAGCCCGTCCAATAAGGCCGATCTATGAGATCCCATCTGGGCTCGAGGACCAGCCTCCGGATCTGACATCAACAGCCACTCAACATTCTTACTTATATATCCTTGGCTCTGCAAATCATTCCTTCGATATCTCGACTGCTTGCTCATGACAATTGCTTTGATTTAGCCGCTTACTCCTCTCGAATCGCTCCCGACTCTTCTTTTCTCCCGCGCCGCGACCCTTCGAAACCCCCCGCGTACCCCGCCAAATCGTCACCGCCATGGCTCAAGAAGGCATCTTCAGCGCCAACCTCCTCTCCCCTGAGGTCAAGGCTGCCCTGCCCGAGGGTTACACCCTGCGAGCTCTGCGCAAGTCCGATTTCGACAGCGGCTTCCTCGACTGCCTGCGCGTCCTTACCACGGTCGGCGAGATTAGCGAAGCCGACTTTGCCAAGCAGTACGACGATATGTCCACTGCTGGCAGCTACTACATCATCATCATTGAGGACACCACGCGCTCAGAGCGACCTGTTGTTGGCACTGGAGCTTTGATTGTTGAGAAGAAATTGTAAGACAAGCTATTATTGTAACGTCGAAAAGCACCGAGACTGATTGGCTCTTCTCCTGCAGCATCCACAACCTTGGCACCGTCGGCCACATCGAGGATATCGCAGTTGCAAAGGACCAGCAGGGCAAGAAGCTCGGTCTTAGAATCATCCAGGCGCTCGACTACGTCGCCGAGCAGATTGGCTGCTACAAGAGCATCCTCGACTGCAGCGAGGCCAACGAAGGCTTCTACGTCAAGTGCGGCTTCCGACGAGCTGGTCTCCAAATGGCTCACTACTACGAGGGCTCCAAGGGTAAATCCCAGTGATCTCTTTATCATGTTATGAAACATTTGAGTGCGCGCGGTAGACGGAGTTTCCGACTCACGGCATGTGCTCATGTTTCTCTTTTGTTGGCCTTTTGAACGACATGTCGCACAGAGGCTGATGCGGTTTCACATGGCGCAGGAAGCAAAATCTAAAGAGGGTATATAGGCCTAGAAGGTAGAACCGGGGATGGACGAATATAGACGGATATTTCCTTGCAATCGTAGGGTCACTGAGGTGCATCGAGTCGTTGCGAGCCTGTTGACAGGTGCAATGGGCATCTGAAATGCAAGTCTTCAATTCTCTCTCTGTGCTCGAGTTCTGTTGTGCGACTCAACCAGGTCAGGCGGGCGGAAATGGTGACTCGGCTTCCGAGTCCGTGTATGCACGAGTTGGGTGATGAGGCTTACGTTCGGGGACTCGAGATCCTCAGCTGTAGACGTAGCCCAAATCCGTGGACCATAGAGACAGATAAACCATCTCTCCTTATCCTGACGACCTGATATTCTTATTCGAGAAATTCCGACACTTGCATCTATGCAGCATGTTTGAAGACCTTACTACTTCCTTCGCAAGAGTGCGCATTGCTGCGCTGCGGTCGGCGTAAGTAACTATGATCTTATTCACCAGATATGCCCTTACTGATGAGCAAGGTGTATAGGATCAGGTCGCGAACTGCTTCAGACCATCGTGTTGTACGGCGTCAGACCAGAATAGTCACTCTAGTTGGCGATGCAAAAGGTTCCAATCGACTGGTCAAGCGCAGAGTTGTCCGCGCATGTCATTGACTCGATACACACTGGGAAGCTTCTGGTGGTTTAGGGTATTATAGTCTATTTTCACACTCTTTTATCGGGGTATTCTATTTCATCACGCCGCCCATCCTACCGACCCATCCATCCACCATCAACGACCAGTATGTGACCACTCACGTAGCCACTCGCCCTGCTCGCGAGATACACGGCGGTGCCCTTGAAGTCGTCGGGAGTGCCCCAGTTGCCCGCCGGGATGCGCGAGGTGATGCTGGCCAGGCGCTCCGGGTTGGCGAGCAGCGCCTCGTTCATGTCGGTGGCGATGTAGCCGGGCGCGATGGCGTTGACCGTGATGCCCTTGGAGGTCCACTCGTTGGCGAAGCTCTTTGTCACCTGGCCGACGGCGCCCTTTGACGCGGCGTACGCGGGAACCGTGAGGCCGCCCTGGAACGTGAGGAGCGAGGCAAAGTTGATGATGCTGCCGCGGCGGCCTGTGACGGGCGAGGGCTCGAGCTTAAGCATGTGAGCGCCGACGTCGCGGCAGACGGTGAAGACGGCGTTGAGGTTGACCTGGATGACCTGCGATAGCGTTAGGAGCCAATGCGGCAATGGTTAGACAGGACTGCTCACTTCGTTGAAATCGCTGTCGGGAAAGGCCTCGCTGGGGTGTCGTCGCTGGATACCAGCGCAGTTGACGAGGATGCGAATCTCATGTCCATCGGCGAGAACCTTGGGCACGAGCGCGGCGACAGACTCCTGCAAAGACAGATCGGCCGTGTAGATGGAAACCTTTCGGCCCAGCTTCTCGATAGCCTCCTTTGTCGTGTTCGAGGTCGTATCTCGCTACGGGTCCTCATGTCAGCAACTCGACAAAGTCCTCATGAGAATGACGTTTACCTGGACCAAGATGATGTCCGCGCCGGCCTCTGCAAGGCCGATTGCGACGGCCTGGCCAATGCCACGGGTACCGCCCGTGACGAGAGCGGTCTGGCCCTCGAGAGAGAAGAATGAAGCAGCCATGATGGTAACGAATTAGTGAATTGGTTTACCGGTGGGAGTGCGGAGGGGTGATGTCTGTTTTATCCAACGAGGGGCATGTTCCCCGCGGGGTGATGGAGGGGCAGTCAAAACAGCTCGGTTGCGATTAGAGCGGTCTAAAGTCGGCTCCCTCAAGCCAATTCTTTCTCGGTTTGAGCCGAGTCAGGCCATGAGGAGGAGTCCAATGTCGTCAATAGCAATGCCCCTGCGCCTGTTGGAGAGGGCGTAGCCAGGACGTGTATCCCCCGGCCGGAGAGAATGCCGGACGCCGGCCGAGTCACCGTATAAAGCCCCGCAGACTCGCCTTGAGGGGTGGCTAGCTCGTACCAGCGCGTTCATGACTCCCTGTCTTTCTGTTCATGGCTTCTCTCAGGAGGGAGACTTTCCTCCCCTTCTGAGCAAGTCAAGAGAAACACCAAACAGTGACGGGCGGCAGCGGGACGCAATTGCCTCCTCGTCGGCCGTCTTGGACGACGAACTGGCAAGGATTTCCCTTTTGGGCTATTCTCCAAACGTCTCTAAGAAACAGTAGACGCCTACAGTGGGTCTGCGAAAAAAACAACACTTTTCCCTACCTAGCCTCCCT
>JABEYC010000512.1:0-28585 GCA_013266195.1 Fusarium zealandicum | reverse complement strand
GCGTTACAGCTGGAGGGCCTTGTAGGGACGGGGAGGGGCGACCGTTTTGGGAGAGAGTGGGCCTCGGGGTCTCTACACGGTATGCCAGGGGTATAGTGCACCGTGTCTTCATAGCTCGTGCTCGAGTCGTCCAGGCTTGGGATGGCGTTTGGCGATGGCACATTGGCTCCGACTGATCAGCCCCCAGCGCATGGATCACCAACAGATCAATGTGCTGTTGGTACCCTCTAGGAGCTTGAGCTCCTCCTCGAGGTCTGGGGATAAACCAATTGAGTTAATCAAGGAAAGGGGGGGGGGAAGGTTGTACGAACGGGCTGTCATCGAGATTGGGAGACGAGTTGAAACGTGAGACTAAAACAATTAGGATGAGATCTGACGAGAGCAATTGACGCCCGTCCTCGTCATCAAGTTCCTGAGAAGTTGGCTTGGAAGCCATCTGCCAAGTAAAAGGGAGTTTGACTTGTATTAGTTGTCAGTTGTGAGAGACTAGAACGAAGCCTGGAGCCTCGCCTCAGACCAAAGGCCAGCCTAATAACGAGTGCGCGTTCTAGGTTCAATGGTTTTTCATAAATCGGGACCAGTCGTATCATCCTGTAGAATATTGCACTATTGGGGACCAATGCTACCAGGTTATCAATGCTAAAGATGAAAATCATAGACAACTCTCATGGCGCAATTCAGAAGAATGCTCTACTCTATATTACCCATCATCACGTAACGTTACCGACCTACAGCCCGAGGCCCAAAGTAGAGACCTAGGCCCGGCCATGTACTTGCACAGTGCGAGGCGCCTTCCTCGGCGAGCACTCTAATAATTCTACGACCCCCGGCATCCACGGGCTCCTCCCCATCCTTCTTCCAGGAACAAGGAATATAGTCTTCCGGTTAAAGTGCCTATCATGGCTGCGGTCCCGAGCCTCCAAAACCGTCGCATGGACAAGTCAATTGACCGACACGACTCTCTTGGGTAATAAAACTCGTCTCTCAGGTAGCGGCTGACGACAAGAGACTTGTACGGAGGTTAGCAGTCGAGTGAGTGGTAGGGCTGGCCCGCTTTCTGGGGTCTGCCCTGTACATAGACCAGGCTCCTTTGACATGAAGCCCTCACAGCCCTAGAAGTAGCAAACATCAGGCTCGTCCGGTCTAGCACGCCGCCTCTCTCCTGGGGCCTTTCATGGCTACGTAGTACGTACATCTTGTTTTGGTAACTGCGGCTAACGCTATCGAGATATCCAGATCCAGGGGTTGACTTGTCTCGGCCGTCGACACCTCTTCGCCGTTGAAGGTTTCACGTATTCGATCCGTCATGTTCCGTCTCTCAGTCTGAGACACTGTCGACGCTTTTTCTATCTTTACCAGCAACCGGGGACACGCACGGTCTGCGGGCTCTTGGCTCTTGTCTCAAAGACTAGGTTCAACGCTTGGTTCTCCTTCGTACGCGTACCAAGCTTTCATCTACCTCGAACCAACAGACAAGCCCAGACAAGCCCGCATTCCTTCACCTTGCGTCTTCTGCTGCGCAAACTAACAGGTTATCTGAGCACAACCTGGCGCGGTTGCGCCCGCCACCAAAGCATGTCTGGCGTCTCAGTTCAAGACACGCAACTCCATCCACGCTATTTCCAGACGCGCGGGCGCTCCAACAACGGCATCTCCCGTGGATCAGCCTCAAGACCGTGCTGGAATTAGCCAGCATGGCGCACCAAGCCAGAAGCATCTGTGCTGATGATCTTCACTCTTGCGTTTTGAGTCTCCTCAATCTCCACAGGATTCGCGGCACGGGAGATTAACAGCCCCGGCTATTCTTTGAGTCGCTGCTCAGCTGTTCTGGGCCTGGCTTGATCCAGCAGGATGGATTTCTCGTTCCCATGCTGTCTGCCACGCTCCCTGCAAGCGTTGGATGTTTGCAAAGCTGAGCTCCAAGGGATGGTTATTTCAACCACACATGACACCTAACTAAGAGCTATTAGCGTCGATTCAGACAGCTGAAAAACTGCCTTACAGAACATGACTAGCCAGAGCGGTGCAACTGTCGACATAACTGCTTCAACACAGCACTTGTCCACCACGCAATAATCACTCGCTTGGGACAAATTTAAAGGCTATCACATTCGAGGTAGTCTAGACTGCTCTCGGCGCACTCAATGGAGGATCCAAGATGCTGCTCGCTGCCCTTGGACTTTTCGACATTGAACTTTATGATGCGCCATAAGAAACTCTCAGGCTGACTCCGATCTTTCAGAGAACTGTCCAAAATAAAGCCAAAGACGAACCAGTGAATGAAATATTTACAGACCGTCTTTTTCGTCAACGCAAGAGAAAACTTGAGGTGTGATGAAGCAAAGTCCCAACAGCACATGGCGACTCTGTGCAACAGCTTCAAACACAGATTCGGTTGAAGGAGAATACGGTCGGTCGTGCAGTATTCACTATATTCTAAAGCTATCTAAGAAAACTGGTGAATTACTATTGTTCATATTCTGAGAGAACTATAGAAGCTACGTCGCCGTTATGAGCTGTTATGATACGCACTTCAACCCCAGCCAGTTCAAAGACATGCAACTGCCGCAGCAAGATATCGAAACTGGAGAGGCATACTTGGGAAACAGCACGGTGAAACTATGATATGACTACCCTATTCAACAGGTGACAGGTAAATGCAATGCAGAGTTGCTGAAACTAGATAGTATGAGTCTAGGTCCTTGTCGTCGAATGATGGCAAGGTATTTCGGGCAACCGATTCATTCTCAAAAGCAATCACTGTACTTGACGCTTTTTAGGACGCCATAATGTACCTCACACTTGACAAGACTTCGTCCTATCCAACATCAAAGAGGCAGGGGTCTCCTCCAAACCCAGCAACAGTACACAGTGACACAGAGTTGAGATGCTTGCAAAACCTGTATCCGCCGGTTGGGATCTCAATACCTCGTTCCGATAATCGATCCGACCTGCCCTTCAAGACCTCCGTGACGATTTTCCCAAGTTCAGTTAAACGTTGCAATCGCTACTCCATAGGTCCGCGGAGCCGAATCACATGTCCAACCCCGGAATCCGAGATGCCCCGGCGTGTCATGCCGGGCTTCCCCACATTCGGGTGTGCCGGCCGGGCTTCCTTCTTCGGCCACCTTTGACCGGCACCGGGATCGCTTCCCCACGGCACCGCACGTGAGCTTCTCCTCATCTCTTTAAGCGCCCTTTGGCATAATCGACATAAAATCTGGGTCAGATATCCAACAGACTTGCACGAATCATAGGGGTACATCTAGAATGAGCATCCCAGGTGCAAAAGCAGAGATATAAATGTACTGTCACCAACAGCAGGTACATTCTTAGGCCCGTTGTCACGCCATGGTTATCTGTATGATTGTTGTGCGGGGGTGGCAAGCCGATGATGCCAAAGGGCGGATAAAGAGATCGGAGCCCTCAGTGCCAGGTCTGGTCAATTGAAGGGCGCGATCTCGATATAAAATGCTTGTGCAAAAGCATTCTCAAGCTGAACAACCTCAGATCTTGCACCCTCAATCACCAATAGCTCCTTGTTCCTAGACCTTCAACATGAGCCGTCTTTCAGACTACCGCCTTCTCTCCTTTGACGTGTACGGCACTCTCATTGACTGGGAGACGGGCATCTTGGACGCCCTCCAGCCTCTTCTCGGTGCCAACAATGCCAACATCCCTCGGGAGCACATCCTGGGCGTTGACCACGAGCTTGAGCGTGCCCAGCAGACAAAGACTCCTGATATGAAGTACTCTGACCTCCTCGCCACCATCCACCCTCAGATCGCCGAGCGTCTCGGCCTCTCCAAGCCCACGGCCGAGCAGGACAGGGCATTCGGCGACTCCATCAGCCGCTGGCCCGCGTTCCCCGACACCGTCGACGCTCTGCGCCGCCTGGGGAAGCACTACAAGCTCGTGGTGCTCTCCAACGTGGACCGCGAGTCCTTTGCGGGGAGCAACTCTGGTCCTCTCGAGGGCGTGCCCTTTGACCTCATCATCACGGCCGAGGACGTGGGGAGCTACAAGCCCGACATCAACAACTTTGAGTACATGCTGCGCGAGGTCGAGTCCAAGTTTGGCATCGCAAAGGCTCAGATCCTCCAGACCGCCCAGAGCCAGTTCCACGACCACCAGCCCGCCAAGAAGATGGGGATCAAGTCGAGCTGGATCGACAGAGCTGGGGCTGCGATGGGGAACCTAGATAGCCCCATCTATGACTGGAAGTTTGCTACATTGGGGGAGATGGCTGATGCGCTGGAGAAGGACATTGCGGGCAAGTGAGTATAGAATAGCAAGCATAAACTGCCTCATAATGGTTAATGTACAGTTACATGCTCTATACTCGTATTGCTTCCGTAGTGAACCGTATAGCAACCGAGATGTCGACTTGGTTGTCATATAGGTTACATGACTCCTCCGGCACAAGCGGGGCCATAGTCGGGACAAGAGCTGATGATCTCGGTTTTTACGTGACTTGGGACTGCAATCACCGGTTTCTGCACAAGGGTAATACTTGTAAAGATTACTTGAGGCCTACGAATAAGAGTTCTCAAGTCCTTATATGGGAATCAGGATAAATATACAAATGACAGAAGATACAAGCTGCTCAATGTTAGGAGACAGTAGGAAAATAGATCCATGATAGGTTGACGACAAGTTAAACATAAAAAGCTAAGCAACATTGCATTGGCGTGGTACTCATCTTATCAATCCTTCAATTTTATGTTATTAAAGGCTGAAATCACTAAGTTTCGACCATCGACTGTGGACGTTGATCTGCATCAAAAACACAAACTACCCAAACCCATGATCAAACCATTACTCCATGTCCGACAAGGAACTCGACTCGGCACAAACAGATGGCCCATATCAAGTCTTCTCTAGACACTTCCTGTCGACCGAAGAGTCCCCAGATATACTCAGCTTGGGATCATCCTGCTTGGGCAGCTGCATCGTCTCCCCCGGAACAAGCTGCTGCAGAGCCACCCAGTTCCGAAACTGGAGATAGCCATACTCATCCGATCTCACAGCTTCTTCTTTTTCCTGGTGGTCCAATCTTTCAAACGCAGCATCCACGGTGCGTTTCTCACAACTCTTTGGAAATACGCCCATAGACATGCTCTTTAGCAGCTCCATGCCCCGCGTGCTCACATCTCCGAGCTGATTATCCCTTTTAGATATGCACCTGGCCACAAGAACCAAGACGGCAGCGCAGCAGGAGCTGAATTCCGTGTAGGAGGACTTCGATAGTGCGCCTTCATCGTGCAGGACTTGGCAGATATCTATTGTTGAGACGGCGCTGTTTACGCAATCGTCGACTAGTTCTCGACGCAGTGTGAGCCATTCCGAGTATGGTTTGATATCTGGCTCGTCAAAGATGAACGAACGGCCGATGGAGATGTGGACGAGGTGGTATGCGAGAGCGAGGTGTATGTTGGATAGAAATAGTGGTTTTCCTAGTGTTAGATCTCGACAATAGGTGTCTCGAGGAAGACTTTGCCAGTAATTCTGCAATCTCTCCTTGACCTGGATCAAGTTCTGAAATGCTTTGGCCTGCTGCGTTTTGTCACTGTTCTTTAAGGCAAGTCTTTACATTGTTAGTTATTTCGTACGAGTCGAAAGACAAACATAAACTCACATTTCATCTCGGGCATCTTCCATGAAATTCGTGAGCTTGAGCATAGCCATGTGGTTTTGAAAAGGGTTGGTTCTCTCCTTGGGCTGTAGTTCTACCAGATCGGTCGGTAGATTCGCATCGATATCCAGTTTTGAAATAGAGACAGGTCTTCCGTGGAGAATGCAGATGCGTCTGTCGAATATCAGTTTTTGAAGTGAGTAATATCAATTTTGAATATACCTCTCTAGGGTGTATGCAGTCCACCAAATCCTCGTCCTCAACTCGACTTCCCTCTGAGAGATGCGGTCGCTGATTTTCCGGTGCATGTTACTCTGGGTCGCAGTTCTAATGGCTATCCCAAAGTATGTGCAAGTCAGTCCGGCAGGGTCGACAGGGAGAAGGTATATGCCGAGGAGGAGGAATGCCTGGATGCTCTCAAGCGAAGCCATGGCGAGGATATCGGGAATCATATTAGACGCCTTGTGATAAAACGCCGACGCAAGTGTATCGTCTATCATTTGACAGACATTGTATACGTCTTTAGTTATTCCCATATGTAGACTTCGCGAAGAAGCCTGGTATAGATGTGCAAACTGGGTTCCGAGAGCAAAGACCATGAGGACGGTGCAGACCCATGGCGCATCGCTAATATCCACGGGCGCCGAAGACGAGTAGAACTGATCTAGTCGTTTCCGGAGTGTTTCTTCGTCGACGTAAAAGTAGTTTGTCTGGGCAAAATTAAGAAAGACGTTGAGGAGGGCGAAAGCTGCTTGAGGCGGGGGAAAAAGTGAGACAGCCTCGAGGACGACGGCGTCTCGAGAAAGGACATGGGTTGAGGGGATAGTTCCGTCTACTGCAGTCGTTGTGCTGTGACTCTATAGATGGTTAGGCCTACACTGTATTGTATGTGACTGAAAGGGCATACCTCGAGTAAAGAGCCGTCAAGCTGGTCCTTGACCTTTTGCTGTACCCGACGGGAAAAGCCCAGGTGCGAGAACTCGGCATGAACTGCAAGATATCAGCACCATCAGGTCATGAGAGAGGTTATAGAACGACATAGCATACCACTTGATGCTGACGATATGGCAACCATCGCCCCATTGTCCTTTCCATCGCTACTCCCATCATCACCCCCTTCGTTTGGCAGAGACGTGACGGTGATGGTTTCAAGACTCTCTCTGCTCAACTGCTCGAGGCCCGTAAAGTGACGAAAGACGGGCTCCGAAGCCTGTATCCGCTCTACCTCAAGCAAGTCTGGCACGGTAGTAGGAGGCTGAAGCTGCAAGCAAGTCTTGTTCTGTTGAATAGCACGTGGAACACGTCGTTTCCTGAAGCCGTTGCTGAACTGACATGGTCGACCTGACCTCTCGCATCTATCACAGGGCACGCGGCCGGTGCATTTCTCTTTTAGGTGTCGACAGCCATCGCATCTGATGTATATGAGCTGCTTGTATGATATAAGAAGCAGGCTTATTAGAGAGACACTCACGCTCTTGTCTTCCTCCTGGGCTGCGTCTTGTCCTGCAAGACCAGACATGTCCTGCCATTCTTTGCTTCTTGCATCATCTTTTTCGAATATCGCCGTCTTTCTCTGTGGAAAAGTCACCAGGGCCCGTCAAGGATGTGCCGCTTATTTTATCCCGGAGCTACAAGACTATTGAATACCTAGCAACGCCGCGTCCCGTGTTCCGGCCTGCGGCACGGCCCGGTCGCTGGATATGGTCCGGCTTTGGAGGCCGGCTCACCAACAACATGCCACTCTGAATGGACAGTTCAATTGCCACAAACAGGCACCCCCCCTCGCCACTTTACGCCGTGCGTTCCTCGGCTCACTTCCCCGGAGGCTCTCAGACCCTCCATACCGCTCTCCATCAACGGCCACGTCTCATCAACGGACGAGGATAGCTACCGGAAAGACAACGTACAACCGCCGGCCCGGTATTGATGTCTGATAAACCATCAGCTGGTCAACAATGGCAACCTGGTTATGCCATGCCCCGTCCCATCGCAGGTTACGGCCGGCATCGGAGAACATCTATAGCATTCAAGAGGGAGTATAAGCCCCATCACCTTGTATCACTGTCCCTGCTCACATCCTCAACTTACATCAACTGATATCCATGGAAAGTCCTATTCCTTGACCTATGCTCGCTCTAAGTACTCCCAATGACCCATCTTAACCCATTCATGTCCAGCTCGACGCCTCTCTAAAGGTCCCCCCTTGCATCAGCACCCGAGAAAAGTAACAACTCTGGCTGTCAAAGCCCCCAAGTCCCGTGCGGCGAGGCCCGATCTACTGCCCTTGTCTAGATCTAGCCATCATGCCCCTCCCGTGGTGATGCTGTTATGTTCCGTGAAAAGACTCTATCCCTCAAACAGGTTCGAAACACTCTCTAGTGCATCGGGCGTCGTCTTACGGGCCACCGTCACGCCCGACCTAGTCGCACCTGATTCCGACTGCGGTTCGCTCATGAACTGCTGTGCCATCTTGCTCCGGTTGCTCCTCTTGCTCCTCGAGCCACCAAATCCGCTGCTCTTTGGGAGCTTGCCCATCTCTGACACGCTGACGCCCTTGAGATCCTTCAAAAGGTCCAGTATCAGCGCCCGCTGCTGCCGAGTGTGCGAGCCAGGCTTAGCCATGTATGCCGACAGTCGATCCAGGTTCACGGGGTCCACATTGGGCAACGAGAGCAACACATCCCTCGGCGTCGACGTGATTGGGCTATAATATACAACAATGGCCGCAATCAGCGCAGCAAGCTCCTTCTGGAGCTCCACGAAGTAAGGTTCGTGGAACGACGTGAGACATGCCTTGAGAACATCGAGTGAGATATACTCTCGGATAGCAGACGAGATCGAAGGAGGTATAGGGAACTTATCCCCTGCCACTTGCCCATCCATCGGGCTTTGCACAACTGACTTGGGCACTTGCCCGTCCACAAGGTGAAACTCCGGGACCAGTGAGATGAACAGCCGCAGAATCATGCTGCAGCATCGAGTGTCTCGCATCCGGATCCCATGGGTGCAAAACATGAGCAGCGGCTCAACCACCTCCTGGTGGGTTAGACAGAAGCGTCGAAGAGTCGGGTAGTTCGACTCTGGCCCAGGCTCTGCCTCATCCTCTGTAGATTCCGTAGCTCCCATTAATGGCCCATCTGCCAAACTGTTAGCTCGTTCGTCGTTGGCCCATGTCAAGGGGTGCTTACTGGGCTTGGTAGGGTCCAAGAAATCCGCCACCATCAGTACGGCCGTGTAGGTCACTTGGCGCAGGATGCTTTCTGCCTTCATCTCTTCCTTCAGGCCCGCCTCGCCATCTGCAGCTATCTGTTGCTGGCGCTCCATCTTGCCCCATTCGCTGTTGACCTTGACATCCATTTGCTGGAAGCAGGCTGCTAGAAGCTGTGGGAGGAAGTGTTCTCGGTAGTCGACGGGGCAGTCGTCAACGAGATAACGAACCAGATTGAGGAGGTTACTCTGCTGATGTGTGGACAGCCAAACCGAGTCTGCAAAGAGAGCCTTGGCAAGCGGCGCCGAGAGTCCCTCAAATCCATAAAACTGTCTCTCCAGACGGCTCATGCAGTAGATGATGGCATATGCAGTTTCCCGCACAAAGCGAACGGATCCGCGGATCGTCGAGGCCAGACCTTCGACCGTGTTCTTCTTGTCCATGACACGAGCGTAAAAGTCGTCCTTGCTCCCTTCCGAGATTCCAGCCTGCCAGAATCGGTCGCTCAAGACACGGCTGACCATCGATCGCATCTCAGTAGGCAATCCCGCCCAGTTGTCTGGGTTATGAGATGCGTGTGCAAAGCTCAAAAACTCCAAAAGGTCCGCCAGAATGTTGGAGAAGCCATCCTGCCAAAGGGCATACGACGCCTTGAACGCGTCGGATGTCTTGTCTAGCCTCTCGACCGAGAACGCCAGGAAAGACTTGGTTGAGCGAAGAGGCAGAAGCTTCAGTCGCTCCTCGAGCTCACTCTGAAGCGCCAGACCCTCTGCATCAAGCTCGCGCGATCCCCAATCTTGTATCTCATGCGCACGCCGGCTTGCCAGGTAACTTTGAGCCTTGTCCAGGCCCAGCAGCTCGCAGAAGCTGCCGTACGATTTAAGTGAGTTTCTGACATTCTCACTCTGCCATTGTGCCTTGACAGGCTCAATGAACTCTTGGAGCTTCTGAATCTTTGCTTGGGCATCTACGCCTGTAGCTCGGTGTCTATGTTCCTGTTAGCTCACTGCTGGCATAGCTGCTTGGACTGACAGTAGCTTACATGATGATGAAAAGAAAACTCTTGTACGCAATCGACCGCTTCTCGTCAAGCGATCCCGACGACATCATCTCGTTCACTCTGTTCTCAATTTGATCGTAAACACCCTAAGGAGTCATTGTTAGCACATGCCTCCAGGGAGCTTTCCAAAGGGACCGTACCAGGAGATGGTCTGGCATTTCTGATGCCAGTCGCTGCAGCTCGACCATACTCTCGCCTTGCAGGTCCTTGATGGCATCATTGAAAGCGCGGTACTCTGGCTGAAGAGCAGGCCATGTTAACAAAATGTGCTCCAGGACCTTGAGCATGAAGGTGGCGTTCTTGTTCAGCGCAGTTGTTGAGAAATAGACAAGCAATTGCAGCGTGCGTTTTCTGATCATAGGATCCTCAAAGCTCATCTCCAGCAGCTTGTTACACCAAGTTTCCAGGTTAGCCTCTAGTTCGGGCCCTTGCTGTTGATGTTCAGCTGGCCTGCTCTTGCGCCACTTTGAATAACCCTTGAGAGTTGCCTCAATAACTGTGAACTGGGAATCAACACGCAGGACCGGCATGGAATGCTTGAAGTAAGTCTGCTTGTCGAGCTGAGATTGGCCGTCATACAGATGCTGCAGCAAATCTTCTGTCCGCCCAAGAATGTGTGATATCGCATCGACCAATTTCAGCTGCACGATGGCCTCGATCACCTGTGAGCTGTACCGTCGATAGTTGCCAAGAAAAGCGTGTCGTTCAGGGATTGTGTCTGTGTCTTCCATGAGGAACAGGAACGTGGGTTCTTGTGTGTCCTCAGGTAGGTTCTCGTACCGAACCTGTCTTGTGCTGCAAATCTCGAGAAGTGGTCCGATCAATGAAGAAACATGCTCGCTGGGACCGATTGACCGGTTGCTGAGGAGTCGTGTCCAGGTTACGAGTACGGGAATGGATACCATCAAACTCTGGTGTTGTACCACCTGTACCAGGAGCTGAAGAAAGTCCTCTTTGGCAACTTCAGAGGGGAGTCTCGAGAACTTTCTGTCAAAGTAGTCACCAAGGCAAGAGAGCATCTGTAGTAGCTATTAGTATGGCGTGTGGAAGGATGCTACTGAACGTACTTCTGATAGTTTCTTGAGGGTCTGGTATTTGTCCTCATCGATATCTTCCGGGTCCACGGCGGACCATTCAAAAAGACGCTTGCACAGCTCAATCGATTCGCGGCTATACATGGGAGCAACAAGGTCCCGGAACTCCTGGTCTGAGAAATTGGTCCTGCAGTATAAGGCATGGAGAGCTTCGAGGGCAGCCTAGAGTTCAGTTAGCGCAAATATCCTCCATTGCAAGGCTGGTCTTCTCGCTACCTTTTGGACAGCCACCTGGGACGAGGCGAGACCAGCACACATGACCTCGACACAGTGGGCAGCAGAGACGGCTCTCGGTATAGCCCAGGGCATAAGAGAAAGGAAGACGGAAAAGCCCTTGAGAATGCATGACTTGACTTCTTCGTTGTCCTTGGGTGCTGAGTTAAGGCAGTAGTTCAGGAATTCGGACAGACGGCCAAGCCAGCCATCATCACCGTGCCGCACGGGTGGGCCAGGTTGTCGGTTGGGAAAGGCCTCGATCAATACCGAAGTAGGAGTAAAGATCTCGACACATGCCTTGCTAAGAACCCCTTCGCGCATGGCAACCACCGAATCATCTCCCGTAAAGACTTCGTCTGAGAGGTTCTCGAGGACAAACATGACAAGCTCCTTGTGTACCGAGGAATCCGGGATCTCCCACAGATGATAGAGCATAGAGTCCATGTCCATCCATTCGGCACCCCAGCATCGCTTGGCGACCTCGACCCATAGCTGGGCGGTCTTGTTCCTTAGGTATGATGGGTCGTCTCTCGAGACAGACTGGCCGAGGCTCAGGACCCAGCGCCTGACCGCATCCGCCTGCTCCTCATTGTAGGATGACCATCGGTATCGGATCGCATGCTCGAGGAGGGAGAGGGCGTAGTGTCGGACGACGGGCGATTGCGACTTGTCAGAAGCAAGATTGTAGCCTTGCATAGGCGCTTCGGAGATGTCTTTGACCTCTTCGAGGAAGGACTGGGCCTGCCTACGGGAATCGTTGGACGAGTATGGGCTGTGGACGACCTCGAGCGCCTGGTGTATCTTGGCGAGAACATCGGAGTCACCGCCAGTTCCCGCCGACGACGCCGAGCTACCGTTGGCGGACATGTTGGTATTTCTACCGCCGGTGACGCGGGCGATGGTCGTTTGCGAAGGTGGCTAGACGGGGCAGCAAAGCGCAGAAGCAGGAGTGCTTATTTTACGCAGGCCCTTCAAGGAGATTCACGTGGTGCTCGGGACCAGATTCATCAGGGAGTCGAGGCGCTCGTTTGCTGTTGAAGGCTGTTTGCGACAGCAGCCGAGATGATGCACGGGTCAGGTAAGATTAGGCAGGACGGTTCAGCAGATTGGATAGTCAAAAATAGAACGAAGGCGGAGATCTAAATGCAGGATCGAAGCAAACTCGCAAGGTAGTTGTAATGGGAATTGGGTATTGGGTATTGGGGGATGTAGAAAGATTGCTGACCAAGTTAACTCTTAAGATGGAGAGGAAGTGTTGGGCTAAAATTCAGAGCTCAGGTTGAGGGAGCTGGAGCCGAAAGCGACAGGCAGTGTGTCCACTAAGAATGACGGCGGGGCGCCCCGGCGATTGGATGAATAAATAAGCCGGACAGTTGAGCACGGCGAAGCTTTGAAAGAGGCATGTCGAATAGGGTAACCGAGGGTAGGTAGTATTGTAAATATTTGATCACTCACATTTATGGTATCCATTAGGACTTTTCATACCTGCGTCTAGCTTTCCATGCTTTTTAATAGTATACTTTGCCTTTGTACAGCACGCTTTCCCCAGAGAGTGAATGGCATTTTCTTCAGCCCAAACCAGCTCCAAAAAGATTCCCCGGCCGAGACTGGGGTCCAAGTTCCAGGCGGTTTCCATGTCCCAGCAGGGGACCCTCGGACGATCCAGAGTGGACGCGCTGCAAGGCTGAGGGCATGGCACCGCGCTGTTTGTGCCTGTTCAGGAACCTAACTCCAACGGGAGACAAACAACCCCGCGCCCAGCGTCACGGCCGATGGGGAGGGGTCGGGTTGGAGATCGTCACATCTATTGCCTCAATTTGTCAACCGACGGTGAATCAACGGCGTGCACTTGTTGTTGGTGAAACACGGGAATGAAAGTTAAATAAATGTATGTAGTACTACCATGTACGTCGAATTTCTGAGTCTCGGTGGAAGAATATATCGTAGCTCTGTCAGATGTGTGGCTGTCACTGAACTTGCTGGTGTTTACGAGCTCGAGCTCTTTAAACACAAGAGACGAACGTTGCGATTCATACGTTGGATCTCAGACCCGTGGCTTGTATTCCCACAGGCATAGCAACTTGTCGTAAAAGCTGGTCGACACGCACCGCAATCTCTCACCAACTCCCTCCTCCCGCACAAAGTCGCTCCCATAGTTCATGCTCTTGTGCTCCTCGAATCTCGCCAGGACATTACAAGTCCATTCCTTCTCCTCATTGACCTCCAGCTCTACTATCCTGGCGCCCGCGTGCATACAGGATGCAAGTATCTGGATCCTGGTGGCTTCTGGCTCCTTGCGGATGTTGACCAAATCTAGTCGCCAGACTCCGCCTCCCAGGTTCTCTTCCAGCGCGAGCTCAACTCTCTTCATGCCGAAAGTGTCGTGAAGATCATGTATGATCAAGACGCGTATGTGGTCGTCGTAGCTTCCTGTCACAACCACCCTGCCTTTGTCTTTTACGAACAAAGGCAGAGGCAGAATTGCGGTGACTCCTGCGGCGTGCGTGCCTTTGATCGTGATGGGTGAGTATGGTTCCTCGCACGGTGACTCTGGGACATTCAAGTCCCAGATACAAGATGTATAACGAAGCATAGAGTCATCTCCACCGCAGTAAGCTGTCACCTGGGCCTTGTCTTGATTCGAATCACAAGTCCCTGGAGAGAAGGCGATGCACCATGCCTCGAGTGAGTTGGAGATGTTCAGATCAACGGATTGCTCGGTGATGCGAAAGGCGTCATCCAAGCGCAACAACATGGCAGAACTCGTTGAAGTTGTGACTCCAATTAAGTTTGGGATCTCCGTGTGCCAGTTGCATTGCAGAAACAAGACATCTTCTCCGACATCGTTGCATCTGCTTGTCTTGATGTGCTCCAGCGGCGAAGAGGGATTTCGTGTGGGGTCAAGCTTGAAAATTGCAAGGGTTCCAGTGCTTGAGACTACGGCCAACAGGTTGTTGGAGTCTTTGAAAGGGTGAAATCGAAGGTCCAAGATAGCTGAAGGTTGTGAGACAGTCTGGACTAGTTGACTGGTTTAGGCGTCAGCTCGATAAAGGAAAATAGTGGCATCAAAGGACTCACAGTTCTGTACCGTCGACCTTGAATACTAAGAGACTACCGTTTCGACTCTGAGGTGTCTTTGAAGCAGCGGCAGAGCCATCCTCATCCTCACCCTCATCCTGGCGTTGTTCCTCATCATCCTTTTGGAGGTTATAAGTGCCCACCACAAAGAACTCAGGATGCGCCGGACAAAACTGGATGCAGCTTGGCGGGAGATCCAGCGTCAAGGAAACCTTTGATGAGACAAGGTTTGCAGCGTCCATTGTCGTTTAATCTGTATGTAGCTCCAGAACTGATATCTGAGGCCAAAGGAGTGGAGGATAGTCGGGTTTTTTGTCCAAGACGGCAAACGGTGAATCGAGTTTAGATGCAGCGGGGCAAACGGGCATTAGTTTACTGGGGTTGGAGTGATCGTCCACCATCAATCTCGGGGTCGCGTTTGAAGGGACGCGACCGCAGAACGCAAGTCGTAATATGTAGACAATTGGACTTTGACATGAAATATGTTATTCGTGCTTTGCCAATTGATACCTTTCTTGTTGATTTATTTGGTGGTGTGTCTTCCTCTTCACTACCAAGAGAACTGCCATTCAACTGCCGGCCTAGTGCCTCGTCAACACGAACTTGCTTCTGCGGCTCCCTTGTCTAGAGCGTCTCTCCTTACGTCAACACACTCCTATTCTCATCTCGGCATCATTCACTCGTAGACGATATAGCTTCTGTCCGTTTACTCATCCGGATACATCTGGATTGTGGCTGTCTTATGCCCATCATTCAGAAGCTAGGCCATATACATTCAGACTACCACTCTTCTGTCTTCTCGGTCTGAGATACCGGCATCATTCGCACTCTAAAGCTTCTCCCAGCGTCATTAAACCTTCTATCCCATTCGTCGCCAACATGGATTTGTCTGACGATTCAGACTTTTACGGTATGATTCAAGAAGCCTCAATGACCTAGCATCAACTTACCTGTTCTAGGTGATGACGAGATAGTAATGGGACTTCATCGTCGTGTGCAAGACTTTGATGTTCAAGACTGGATGCTCCAGCAGCAAGAGAATCCCGGAAGGCCTCTGCCTCAGAAAAGTTTTGTCGCCGACACATCGCATCTTCACAACCCCTACGCTGGAGTTCACTACGCATGGCAGCTGACAGAAACCGTCGACGACTTCCTTGCTCGGCTGCCTCCTAAAACGACAGACATCACAGAAGACACACCCTGGATCTTCATATGCAACCCGTACATCCCGCGAGTGAACAAATCCATGGCCCAGAACCAGCTCAGCAAGGGCAACGAGGATGAGGCTCCAGAAGAGGAGGGCAGTAGAACTGCCCTCGTTATGGACGGCGGGTATGAGAGGCTGGACCTTGTCGCCAAGTTCAATGAGAGTGTGAAAAAGAGTGGCAAGACCCTGTCAACCCAGCAACGGGATATCAATAAGGAGAAGAAGAAGGCCGCCGAGGACATTCTACACCTGGCACACGCCGCCAAGGTCCGCGCAGGCAAGGTACGGCCACCCTATTTCCCTCTTAAGCGCCCAACTCACTCTTCTAGTGGATGCTCTTTTGTGCTCCGGCCGAAGTCAATGATGTGTGGGACATAGTAGCCAAAGCAACAGCCAACAACGAACTTGGCATCGCGGCAAAGGTTGCCCCCCGTCCTGTCGACGAGGATTCTCGCAAGGATCGCCTGATCTGCGTGTACACGACCGATTTCGCCGATGTCGCCGATGTTGGCAGGGTTCTCCAAAAGCTGCGGGAGCTCAGATTGGTCGAGGCTCGAGGACGGCCGATCTACTACAAGCCAGGTGAGTCGGACCGCGGTTGTCTGCAAGAGAAATGAAGTTGACTCTGGACAATAGATGCGTACACGTACATTGGGATATCTTCCGGTAACGCTTGGGGGTTGAAAGCGTCCATCTATAGCTCATCCGACGTCTTTAACTGAAAACTGATGCAAAGTCAAGGGCCAAAAGGAAAGGCTCGTCAAATGTAGCGGAGATATGACAAGGGATGAGCAAGGTGCCTGCCTGTCCATAGTTGGAGAGAATAGATGTAACAATAAGCAAAAATCATTGAATCATCAAGATTGTGAGATGGCGACCAAACGCCGGCTGTAACGACGCTGATGCTAATCCTAACCTCGCCCATATGCTAACCTTGACTCTGCGCCGTCATGAACCCCATGCCACCCCGTGTGTAAATCCCAGCGTGAACCAGCTCCGTAGAACCATACCAAACGCGCTACCGAATCCGGATACAAGCAAAAAACCAATCGCATTCATAAAACTCGTGAAATCTAAGCGTCGATGATGTTGAGATCATTCGGGTCGGCGTCATAGTCGATATACTTGAGCGGCAAAACCAGTCGGTATGCGCTGTTGCCGTTCAGGTAGTAACGGTGCAACTTCTTGGAGCGGAGGAAGCCAAGTTGTTCGTACAACCGCATGGCGGGGACGTTGGTCTCCTCAGTCTCGAGGACGATCTCGTCGGCGTTTCGTTTGGTCATGGCGTCAATGGCCTTCTTGACCAGGGCTGTTGCAATGCCGTGGCCGCGGAATTCAGAGGCAACAGCCAACATGGCGATGTAGCCCCGGCGCGTAGGGTTGGAGTGCGAAGCATGGACTTCCAACTTGCAGATAATGACGCCAATGAGGGAGGAGTCGACTGGATTCAGTGCCTGGAAATTATTGTTAGACCGACGGCCTGGCACTGAGAACGAGGAGGGACAGGTCTGACCATGAAGCACAGATGTGCCCACTGACACAAGAAGTAGCGGTAGACATAGATGCTGTAGGGCTCACTCAGGTCCTTGGAGATGAGTGCGCGAATGGCGGGCAGATATTGAGCTTCGAGTGCATGCTCGTATTGGATGTAGCGCAGTTCGCCAGGCAGGTCAGTGGTTGGGGTAAAGTCCATGGGAATGAGGCGTGTGTAGGAGGAGAAGCAAGACCAGGTTGGCGCTGGCTGGTCTGTTGTGGTTGATGAGTCCTGGGGTGGAAGGTGTGTTGCTAGGCGTTGAGAATGAGGCTTTAGATGAGATGGATCTCGAGATGTTGAAAATGAGACCATCAAGTCTTGTCAATTGAAGAGGGGCAGAAAGATGGAGCTCAGCCGGTATCGGTCCGTGTTGGTCGAGGAGGGGTAGCAAGAAGGAGTGAGTCTGATCTACTACGTAGTATCCCGACGAGAGTCACACAAGAGGGTGGGAATAATGTTTTTGACCTGGATTTTGAGGGTTTGGGGGTTGAGGTGGCGATTGTCGCCTAGGCGGGCCAATTGGTGGATTTCTCAGATTTGGCGGGATAGCAACACAAAGAGATGGATGTCATCGCGCGTGGGTGTGCTCTAAGCCAGCTGCAGGGCCACGAGGGCAAGGCATTGGCACGCAAGGCAGTTGGCAGGGGACCTCTTTGGCGTTGCAGCGGGCAAAACACCTAGCGTCTCCTGCTGCGGCCAATACGCGACGCAACGCTCTATATTAGAGTGTGGAGGGGCCAGATGCAGCAAAAGAGCTTGAGAGAGCACCGACTCAGCCCGGCCCGGAGCCCGGAGCGGCGGGTTTACGGGTGGGATGTCGTCCGCTGCAAGCGCTGGAACCAATCGCCTTTCGGTACTTCGGAGATTTCGGGTGCCGCCCAGGGCCGGTAGGTTGTTGCAAGGGAGCGTGACCTCCAGGGGTGTATCCATTTTCTCGAGATGGGCCGTTGGAAACGGGACTCGAGCATGTGATGATGGACAACACATAGATCCGTGGCTCCGAAGAATGGAGGCGCAACTGGAAACGCAACGTTATCTCCCTAATGCATGGACCCTCACCCTAGATCTCGTCCTGTCCGAGCAAATCCCCTTTGTAATCTCTGTCTTTGCGCCTCATGCCTCATGTTTCTCGCCTTGGCTTTGACGTCAGGTGCCTGCCTATCAGGTACGCCCGGCATGTCTCTCAACGTCGCTCCCTCGACTGTTCACGTGAAAGATGGCGCATCTTTAATTAATACACTTTTCCGTTGACCTTTTGCTTATCACGACCCTGTTGATATCTTCCAGAACCCCTGACTCTGTACATACTATTTCCGCAGATGCCGGATGTCTCATTGATACCCAAGGCTCCCTTATAGCTTCGGCCCCCGGTTTTTGTTTTGAGCACGCGCCCATATGAGCGTCATAGCTGCCTAGTACGTTGAATTCTTGAAACACAACATTTTCATATCCGACTTTACACTCTCATCATCTCAACTACAGAGACCATATTTAACGGCGCCTCCAAGAGGCCCGCATCTCAGTCGACATCATGGCGGCTAGTTTGCGACGCCGCAATGTCCAAGACACAAAACCCACCGATAGCGACGATACCTCGAGGGACCATAGTCCAGCGCCCAACCCAGCTACCCGCGTCCACGTTATCGACCATGTCGTTACCAAAACCCGAAAGCGTCGCAATACCTTCATCTTTTTCCTCGGCAGCTTGTTCGGCATCATCGCCGCCGGCTTCTTCGCCTCGAGTAATGACCTTATCGATCTTCCCGAGTTCTCCGACCTGTCCATGAACAGCCTGCTAAACACCTTACCCGCTGGCTTGGTCAGAGACATGCGCGACCTGGTAAAGGGCGAGCGCGAGTTTGCCGAGTCCTACGAGTCTTTTTCCGTGGGCACAAAGGCTCGCGCAGAGGGAATCGAGGCCCATCACCCCATGATTATGATCCCAGGCGTCATCTCGACCGGGCTCGAGTCCTGGGGAACCGCAAACATTTCCAGGGCATACTTCAGAAAGCGGCTCTGGGGGAGCTGGACCATGATGAGGGCTCTGGTCATGGACAAAGAGATCTGGAAGAAGCATGTCATGCTCGACAAGAGGACAGGCCTCGATCCGCCTTTGGTGAAGCTACGGGCTGCCCAAGGGTTCGATGCGACCGACTTCTTCATCACTGGATACTGGATCTGGAGCAAGATATTCGAGAACCTGGCATCCATCGGCTACGATCCCACAAACTCCTTCACGGCCGCGTATGACTGGCGCTTGTCTTACCCCAATCTCGAGGTCCGAGACCGCTATTTCACTCGGCTAAAGTCCTATATCGAGATCGCCGTCTCTGTCGAGAAGAGGAAAGTCGTCTTGGCGACACACAGCATGGGGAGCCAGGTTTTCTACTACTTTTTGCACTGGGTGCAGTCAGAACAAGGCGGCCGCGGTGGTCAGGACTGGGTCGAAAATCATATCGACTCTTGGATCAACATTAGCGGCTGCATGCTAGGAGCGGTCAAGGGTCTGACAGCCGTTCTCTCCGGTGAGATGCGCGACACTGCTCAGTTGAATCCTTTCGCTATATATGGGCTCGAGAAGTTCCTGAGCAAGGAGGAGAGAGCCGAGATCTTCCGGGGCATGCCCGGCATTTCGTCCATGTTGCCCATGGGCGGCGATGCTGTATGGGGTAACCTGACCTGGGCGCCAGACGACATGCCAGGGCAAAACTACTCATACGGGTCGTTGCTGAACTTCAGAGCCGGTGCGAATTGGACAACCCCCGAGCACAACTTCACTGTCGAGGAATCTTTGTCTTATCTGCTCAACACATCCGAGGACTGGTACCAGGACCAGCTCAAAGGGAGCTATTCTCGCGGGGTTGCCCACACCATCGACGAAGTCGAAGCGAACGAGTTGGACCCCAAGAAATGGATCAATCCTCTCGAGACTCGACTGCCCCTTGCACCAAGCCTCAAGATATACTGCTTCTATGGTGTCGGCAAGCCCACTGAGCGAGCGTATTACTACCGATCCCCTGATCAGCCTTCGATGACGAACCTCAACATAACGATTGACACGGGCTTCACAGAGGGAGAAGTAGACCACGGCGTTATCATGGGAGAAGGCGACGGTACTGTCAACCTTATCAGCACAGGCTACATGTGCAACACTGGCTGGCGCATGAAGCGTTACAACCCTGCGGGCGTCAAGGTCACGGTGGTTGAAATGCCCCACGAGCCAGAGCGCTTCAACCCGCGAGGAGGACCGCGAACGGCTGATCACGTTGATATCTTGGGGCGACACAACCTGAACGAGCTGGTGCTGCGGGTGGCGGGTGGAAAGGGTGACACCATCATGGACTATGTTGTCAGCAACATCAAAGAGTATGCAGCCAAGGTCAAGATATACGACGACGATGAAGAGGTGGATTCATAGAATGAGCTCCTCGAAGCCATGTCACGAGGCGTATTTCTGGTTGTATTCAGTTACCTGGTTTGGCGTTTGGGAGTATATACCAAGAGAGGGATAGAGTGTTTGATTAGAAGGGCGATACCCTCGCATGCGTTGAATGCGCCAATAGACTACGAGACTCTTGGAAAATCTTGAGTTTGGTACATCCAGAAATTTGCTGATCAAGATCTTCGGTGTTTGTGTCTGACCGTTTGCGTTGACGTTGAGATGCCCCGAATTCGGCGTTGGAGGGCATTCTCAGATGTGGCGGTGCTGGCCATTTGGAGATCGTGACGTGCACCAGCCACACCAACGAGAATCCATGGGCATCTGATATTGTGTGGTCTGCCAAGGCAACATCCAACAGGCCCTGGATGAGGTCACGGCACAACGGTTGCAGCGACAGTAATCCCGACCCCGCCACCTTGATTATAGAACACGAACTTGCTCCCGGACTCTATATTTTCTTCTCGACACTGTGCCAGGAGATGATCGTTTTGCCTGGAAGCCATTGTCAGTTGGCCCGCCGTCTCGTCGTCTGACCAGAGTAAACGTCCCCGATACAACTGCGAATCACCCAGATCGGCCTCGGCGACAGGACCCGATGCCTTGGCGGCTGTTCCCACACGCAATCGAGAATCATGGCGGATTTCGAAGAGGCTGCCCTCTCTCCTGAGGGCGAGGAGCAGCTCTGGACTGGTGGGTTTAGACGCGGCGCGCCGTCGCAGGTCCATACAAGCTGCAAGAGAGCAAACTGACATGACGACCCTTGTAGAACTCGGCAAATGCGTCTCGAGCCAGTGCGATAGCCACGAAACCATCGACGATGCCCTGCGCACCTGGGTAGACTTGACGACCCGACTCCGCGAGTACTTTTACGAAACCCAAGACGAGATCATCACCTGCGCGCAGATGCTTCTCGCGAGCGACCTGTGCCAGTCCAACAGGGAATACGTCCGCACCCAGATCCTCTACAGCCTGCTCCAAGAAGATGAGGCGGGAGCGCTGCACGCCATCGCCTGCTTTCTGCTTCTCGATGGCTGCCAGGACGAGACCATGTTTCGCCGCATGGTCGGCGAGGCCTGTTTTCCCCGCCTTCTGGAGCTGATCAATGGCCGTCGAGACCAGGACCCGCGCCTGCATCGGCTCTTATTGCAGCTCATGTACGAGATGTCGCGTATGGAGCGTCTTCGTCCTGATGACTTGACGGTGGTGGACGATAGCTTTGTCCACTACCTGTTTCGCCTCATTGAGGAGGTGTCTGACGATGTGGATGATCCATACCACTATCCCACGATTCGAGTTTTGGTACGTACAGAGGCCATTGCAGATGCGCAGTACGGCAGCTAACGTGGACACAGCTTGTGCTAAATGAACAATACATGCTCGCTTCGACTGACGCCGCCAACGATCCGTCCTCTTCCAACTCGCCTCTGACCAACAGAATTGTCAAGTGCTTGAGTCTTCACGGGGCGTCGTTTCGGACATTTGGCGAAAACATAATCTTGCTTCTGAACCGAGAGACGGAGACTTCCCTACAGCTGCTCATCCTGAAGCTCCTGTATCTCCTTTTTACGAATAAGGCGACACACGAATACTTCTACACCAACGACCTGAGGGTACTTCTGGACGTTATCATTCGAAACTTGATGGACCTACCAGACGAAAGGATATCCTTGCGGCACACATATCTGCGGGTGCTCTACCCGCTTCTGGCGCACACGCAGCTTAGCCAGCCGCCGCACTACAAGCAAGATGAGATCCTACGCGTGCTAAACATCCTGCGAGGCTCACAGAACGCGCACTTTGCGCCCGCCGACGAAACGACACTGCGTCTGGTCGAGCGGGTTTCAAAGGTCAACTGGGTCGAGGAACCCAACTCGCCCACCCCAGGATCCGGCGAAGCAGAAATAGCGCGCAGGTTTGTGGGTATAAGCCTGTCGCGCTCTCAGACCGCGAGTAGTGTCAGCGTGAGCGATGTCGCGACAGTCAAGGAAAAGCCCGGCGTGCTGACGCCGAGCCGGGCAGACGACGCAGCTGCAGACGACGCCGATGAGGAGGAGGGCATCACGATGGCCCCTAGGCCTAAGAAGCCGCTTCCCGAGGTACCGAGGCATCGCCATGGGGTCCCGTTCGCACAGAAATTCGTCAACGGCGGGCAGAAGAAGACGCCTCCCAAGGCGCCACCGCCGAGACGATGGGGGAGGATGAAGACGGCTGAGAAGCCTCCTGCAGAGCCGGTCAAGGAGGCCGTGGCAAAACAGGAGGCATAATCCGAGGCGATACGACATGTCGCAGGACATTGTTAGTATATTCAGTAACAGGAAGGTAAATGGATAAGAGCAGTGGGACAGGATTTGCGTCTAGTGTAGAGGCATCAAGACGCTACGGTGATCTTGGGTTTGACAACGGCGTTGTGGAGCTTTCACATTGTTGGGCACGAAGCATCAGGCACGGCGTTTGGTATTGTTTGGTGAGATTGTAAAGCAGGCAGGCAAACATAGGAGGCCTCGATGTTGTCAGCTGGGACCTGGTTGTAAGAGGTCACAAGTCGTACAATACTAGAGGTGTTGCTTTGACGTGTTATTGTCGAATGTGCCTCACAGTGAATGCACAACCTAATTAATGAGACCACATTTTCTAAATCTTGTGTAAGTCGGCGAAACCCACCTGGCAGAGATGCACCTCATCAACCCAATGCCCAGCCGGATCCGGCTCTTGGGGTCTCAAGAGCCCACTCACATAGGAAATTACCCCATAAATCCATATCAGCTAATAAAGCAGTATTTATGCACGTATTGGCAGAACAACCACAGATCCAGGAAGACGGAGGTGCCGAGAGACCTTCAGATCCCAGCTGACTCGGGCCCAGACGGAGGTGGATAGAGCCGTGAGGATCACTGCGTGGCTGAGCGCAATAAGCAGTTGGAGTTGAACAGAGCGGGCCGGCGAGATTCTGGGGAATAATGACGATCGTCGCCAGCTGCAAGGTTGAGGGCATCACCAAGGTCCCTGAGAGTGGCGCTATCTACGTCATCGCGGGAAAAGTGGAGGTGGGCTGAATGAATGTCCTTGAGGTTGCTTCCGGGAATGAGAGGTACTTGGATGTACTTATATCGAGCTGACTTATCTGGGCCGAGGCGTGTACCAAGGAGCAATACGATGTATCTCTTGCGTACCTCTCAACCTAGGGATGCTGTTTGCGTTGGGCCCTTGGCGTGCGACTGAGAGCTGACCTGGGCTGCTCCGAACATCAACTTACATCATCCCGTCGTCTTGACCCAAAGAACGACCGCAAAGAGCATCACCAACATCATACATTGCCGCCCGAAGCTGTCGCCAACACACCTATTCCGTGTTCTTTCAGCTCGGCTGGTTCCATCCATATCCGAGCCTACTCCAGTCTAGAACATGTCCATATTCCCCTGTGTCGTCGCCTGATTCTCCAACAGCCAGTGGTAGTCTATTACCCGCTGACTCTCCACTCGAGCTGCTCCCGGCCTCAGCTAGAGCTACAGTAGCTCTCACACAAAACAACAAGACAGGAGAAGCAACAGCACGAGGCGAAAAGGTACGTCTGGATCCCTATCCTTGTCCCTCCACTACAGATAGCCTTAGTGGGCTTTCGAGGCCCCTAGTGTCACCTCTGGACCCCGGCAGAGTTCCATTCTGGTCCTAGCTCGCTGGCCATTAGCTGTCGAAATGCGCCGTCAGCGGTCAAAGTGTGCGCCCATTGCGTCAACACCATCATCACATTTGACCTTGCACCCTGATTTTTTGGCTGCCCGCTCGCCCAGCAACCACTCGCTCCATCGCTCCGCTTCTGCATCCCCCTCCACTCCTCTGCTCGGCGCCCTTACATACTGACTTTCTAGGTTTCTCACCCTTAGATTCTACTGTTACTGTTACTGTACCGTGTGCCTCGTGGCCCATTCCGTTGTCCTCTCTCGACCGACCATTGCCTAGTCCCGCTCTGTTAAGCTACAGTACCTCCTTATTAGTGGCAGGAGGAATTAAAACGCCACCTCCGCCATGGATCTACCTCCCTCCCACCCTCAGTCTCAACCTTCGTCTCTTCCGCATCATCCCGCTGCTCCTCAAAACCCTTACTACTCCTACGCCTACGGCCAGGACTCGTCCGCAGAACCATCCTCGGACTCGTACCAGCGTGACACGGCTGCCAACACTGCCGCCAACGGAACCCAATATCCAAATCCCCAGCACGAAGGATACAATCTCACGGATACGCTGCACGCGCCGCAACCACAATCGCAACAAGCCGGCCGTTTCACCGAAGAATGGGGGGCAGCCCAGCGTGGATCTTCAGTTCTTAACTTTTCGCAAAACGGCGCAACCATGCAGCGCTCCAACTCGCTCCGCAGCTTCAACACTGGCGATGACCAGCAGCTTCCCAGTCGCCAGAATACTCTTAAGAAAAAGAACTCGCTTCGTAGAAATGGAAGTCTTAAGCGCAGCAGCAGTCGCCGCAGCATGAGGGCTGGCAGCGTCAAGAGCCTCGCTTTGCAGTCAACTTCGGACCCTGATGAGGCTCACAGCGCTTTCCACTGCCCGGTTCCCACCTCGGGAAACCCGGTCGATGCGCTCTCAACCAGATTCCAGAACTGGAGAAAGGTGCTCAAGGACCTCATCGCATACTTTCGCGAGATCCAGACCCATTATGAGCACCGCTCCAAGTCACTCCTGAAGCTTGCCAATGTCTCAAACAACATCTCGGCGCCACCTGGCTTCCTTGATTCAGCAGGCATTGACGACGCGCTCCAGTTTCTGCGAGTCTACAACAAGGATGCCATTCTCGAAGCCAACAAGGCCAAGGAGATTGAAGAAGATGTGATCCTGGCGCTCACGGGGCTGCGAAGCGATCTTCAGCAGAAGATCAAGGAAATCAAGAACCTGTCAGGCGATTTCAAGAACTCGGTCGAAAAGGAGATGGACCACACTCGCAAGTCCGTCCGAACCCTCGGCGATGTTCTGGGGCGCAATGAGCTAGACGAGTCGTTGACGACTGGCAAACAGGATCCCTACCTGTTGCGGCTGGCCGTCGATCGCCAAGTGGAACGCCAGCTCGATGAGGAGAACTACCTCCATCAGGCGTACCTGAACCTGGAGAACTCTGGCCGAGAGCTAGAGGCCATTGTGGTTGGCGAGATTCAAAAGGCATACAATGCTTATGCCGGCGTCCTCAAGCGCGAGGCCGACAACTCGTACGGCGTCATCGGCGAGCTTAGGGACGGTCCTATTTCCATGCCCAAGGACCATGAATGGATGCACTTTGTCACCCACGACGAGAAATTCGTCGACCCCAACATCCCTCTCAGGACGGCGGACCAGATTCACTATCCAGGACAGGAACACGAGGCCGCCCAGGAGATCCGGGCCGGGTTGCTTGAGCGCAAGAGCAAATACCTCAAGAGCTATACAGCTGGCTGGTGAGTCTAAATCATATCGCAGCTAAGTGACATCAGCTAATCTTTCAAGGTATGTACTTTCTGCCACGCATCTCCACGAGTTCAAAACGGCGGATAAGGCGCAGGCCCCGATCATGTCTCTATACCTCCCAGAACAGAAAGTAGGCTCCCACTCGAGCGAGGGAGGATCCTCCAACAAATTCATCCTCAAGGGCCGCCAGACAGGCGGAATGCACCGCGGGCACACCTGGGTCTTCCGCGCCGAGAGCCACGACACCATGATGGCCTGGTACGAGGATATCAAGGCTCTCACCGAAAAGACACCCGAGGAGCGCAGCCAGTTCGTGCGCAGCCATTCGAGGAGCATGAGCCAATCATCCCGACGATCAATTAGTAGCGATGGATTGGTCGACGAGGAAGACGAGGAGCCCTTCACAGCCGATACGGAATCTTTTACCAACCCGGGTCCGAGACAGCAGGATACGACACCCAGGCGATCTCAAGCAGGTGGGCGGTTCCCGTCCGATATACAAGTCAATGCGCAACGTGGCTTACAGGCCCCTCACTCGCCTTCTAGTGTAAGTTCTGGCCTCCAGGACAACCACAAAGACCCCGTCGTACCGCCGCTTGTTACGGGGGGGCTTCCTGGCCCAGCTACGGGAGAATTCGAGCAGAACCGGGAGAACCACCAGGGGTATGGGACTGTTCACCAGACGCCCCTGGATGAGATGCCCTCCAATGCCGCTATTGCTAGCCAGAAAGCGCACTACGACGGGGTCAATCCCTACACGAGCGAGCCTGTTCAGCAGACTCCTGTTGATCAGTCCCCTACGCACCAGGAACAGCTACACATGCAGCAGCAGCAGCCGTACCCTGTTCAACTGTCGGATTATGTCGAGCAGAACCGAGGTGGCGATCATTCCATTCCTGCTGTGATCCCTGAGGGTAAGGACGAGCGCGGTGCCAACATGCCCAACACCGGGCACCAATACGATGCGCAGCCCGGGTATTACCAGGAGCCTCAACAGCAACAGCATAACGGTTACGTTGTGGGAGGAAACGTTCCCCAGACAACGACTTATAACCAGACATCCTACGATGACCCTTCAGCGTACGAGAGGCAGATGGCATATGGCGAGGCCAACGGTGGTGCCAAGACAACCAGCTACAACATGATGGCGGTCGGAGAGGGTTTCCCTAGGCTAGATGGTGGTGTTGCGGGCGAGACTCGGGGGCCTGTTGGTAAGCCGGAGTCAGTGTACACGGAGCGCGACTCAGTTCTGCTTCAAACGGATGATGAGGACGAGGTGCCTATGGTGCGACCTTCGGTAAACAACCGAACCGAGAGCCACAACACCATCTCCAACCTGCATATTCCTGGTGGTTATCCTAAGAACACTGGGGTGTAGTGCTGAAGCGTGACGACGCAGGCTCTTCTTGTTATGCGTATTCCATTGTTATTTCCTTATTGTTTTTTTGTATATAGCGCCGGGGAGTGGAGGCTGTTTCAAAGCAATGGACACGGATGGGAAGTCAGTGGTCTTGTTGAGAGATAGGGGCGTTCGCAAGGACCCGTCGTTTATATATCCCTCGTTTTAGGCCTTGAATATGCGATTTTGATTGACCATGATGTATGTGGCCATTGGCCTAGAATCAATTCAATTGGATCCACTGATAGCAAAGAAAATGACATGGTGCTTTGATCATGCCCCAGGATGCGATGTCATGGTGTTGCTCTCAGTCTCAGACGGGAGTGCCCCACCATCGACACCGCCACATAGTTCTTCCGCCTCCGACCCCTCCCCACCAATTGGCGTGCTCCAAGCTAGCTCCCGTCAGACCTTGGGTGGGAACAGTCTTTGCTCTTGAAAATTTCCACACAGAAAAAAAGTTGGTCGGATCCCGAAGACATCGCGAAAACGCTGCGGGCCAAAACAAAGACTCCAGCACCAGAACGTCACACGAGCGAAACGGTCGAACCCCAAGTTTCTCCCAATTGGAAACAAGCGCGACCTTGACAAGTCTTCACAATGTCTTTCCGAGGTGGTTCGCGAGGTCGGGGCGGTAGCGGATTCGGCGGACGCGGAGGCGGTACGTCCTTTTCTATTTATTCCCTTGTTCTCTACGGTCGCGGGATGTGTCAAGGGAGCTTTATCTGGGAGGGAGACGAAGTTTTGAGCGGGAATTGGATGTTCAAGTCGTGAATTGGATATGTGCCGACGTTGAATACTGGATGCTAACTGAAGCCATCTCTAGGCCGCGGAGGTTTCCAGCAGCGAGACATGGGTCCTCCTGCGCAGATCCTCGGTATGTCCAACTGATCAAACCCCCTCCATCGCTGGTTCAAAAGAAGCTGACCCCCCGTCGCGCAGAAATGGGCAAGTTCATCCACGCCTGCGAGGGCGAGATGGTGTGCGAGTCCATCAACCCCAAGGTCCCCCACTTCAACGCCCAGATCTTCCTCGAGAACAAGACGGCCGTCGGCAAGGTCGACGAGGTCCTCGGCCCCATCAACCAGGTCTTCTTCACCATCAAGCCCACCGAGGGCATCCAGGCCGCCTCCTTCAAGGAGGGCGACAAGTTCTACATCGGCTCCGAGAAGCTCCTGCCCCTCGAAAAGTTCCTCCCCAAGCCCAAGCCCCCGCCCGGCGCCCCCAAGGTCAAGCGCGCCGGTGGCAGCCGCGGTGGCTTCGG